>WACJ01000139.1:600000-912485 GCA_008973525.1 Stenopsyche tienmushanensis
CAATTTGAGGAAACCTCTCTTGAACCTCGACAATATTAAGAGATATTTGAGAGAACAAGAAGAGCAATCGACCCTACTCGTCCACATATGATTTTAAACACAATCTTTCGACTAATATCACCAGATAAAAACACACAAAGATTTACACGTCAATCATGAATAGATTCTCGAATCTGTAGAGTCGCAAATTATCAGAGACCTCCTCCGTCGCCAAAATTTTAGAGTCGTGTATCAAATGTAATACAAACATCATCAATCATGTCATTATTTATGTTGTGCGCGTGTGTTGCATGGCTGATTATAATTTAGAGTCACACCAGTTGAAATGCTCTTTTGTGAAATTTTGTGCCATATGTTAATTAAAATGCCTCATCATTGAAGAATTCCTAACGAAAACATCATCAAAGAAGATTAGAAGAAAGCGAAAATAGACAACAGCCATAAAATAAATCTTCCTGACGGCATAATTACCGCCTGCAACTCGGGAATGATATTTCCAAACACTACCAAGTTATCTCTAACATATCGCTCTTATTATTTATTACCCTTTCATTTAAATTCTTTGAAATCCTCTATAACAATGTTTTTGCATGAAATTTTAACGAAATTATTAGTACTTTCAGACACAAATATTTCGCTATAAATTGCTTCTATTTTTTCGAAGTTGTATTGCTTAAAAGCATATTTAAGAGGTTATTAATTTTGATGTATGGATGTTGTAATATCAGTATTTAATATATCAACGTCACTTCACGACACGTTGATGCTGACTTTTGCCAACTTTATTTCGCGATATGAACAAATAATCGATCAATTTATCATAGTTTCAATTAAATTATGGAAACGAATGATTGACAACTTATTGCTAAATGACATTAAGCTCACTCTAAAAGAGTATACATGAAAGGATTATATGAACATTATATGAAAGATTTCATACTTATTTCATCCAGTCGTATGAATTAAATATAGTCTTTTTGTACTAATTTCCTTCTCCCTAATATAATTGTGACTGCTAACAAAAATGTTTTATTTAATTATCTAGCAAAATTACTACTTATCCAAGTCTTAAGGGTAATGTGATGTAGAGTGGCTCCCGCTTTGTCTCACCCAGATGTCACTCGCGTGCTCAAACCAATAGCTTCGCTAAAGCTAAAAATAAACTTCGACTTGTAATAATAACTACACAAACCATATTTATATATTGCAGTTATATTTAAATTATAAAAATATTACCTAAAAAATATTGATCATAAAGTATACAAATGCGGATTTGGATGAAGCTAATGATCGACACTTTCAACCGTCATAACTTTTTAATCTGTGGTCGTAATAGCACGATTTTTTTGTATATTGCAATATATTTACACAAAAGAGGTGCCCACAAATCAAATAAAGTGGTGTCAGATCTAGAGACCGTGCGAGCCACGGAATAGGGCATATTCTCAGGCGAAAAAATCCAGTGGTGTCAGGTCTGGGAACCGTGCGAGCCACGGAATAGGGCCACTAAAATAATTAATTTACATAACAGGGGTGCCCTCAAAATAAATCCTAATTGAAAGGATAAGCAGCCCTTTGCAAAAATGAAAGAGGAAATGCTACTTCAGACAGTTGAAATAAGGAAAATTTATAAATAAATTTAATAAAAACATCTTAAACATAAAAAGTATTTTCTTTAACTTGATCCTGGCAAACTGGTATCTCTTCAAGTTTAACAACTTATTGAATGATTTGTATGACACGTACCATATTGTTTGAAAGGGTATAAACTAGAGAACTTTTTAAAATTAAACTAAGTTCAAAATTTAAATGTTGACAATTTTCATTCGTTTGTAAATTTTATGTGACTTTGAAAACTCAGAAGTATTTTTTTTTAAACCAATTGCATAAAATAATTATATATTTAGATCAAAAATACTTTGCAAAATATGAAACAGTTATTTCCTAGTATCACAACTATAAATTAAAAAGTTATGACGATTTGAAGGTGAAATTTTAGGTACTTTTTTAATCTGCCGAAAAAATTCTATTTTGATAACCCTAACACTTAGGACATAGAGCCTATGTGTGAAACGTAGCAAAAGACCCCCTTAACTCCCAAAAAAAAATTGTCGATCCATGTGCCAAAAACCCTGTATATATTTTCCTTATAGAAAACATCGTATTAGTGTTGAAGAATAGAGTGATAAAATTTACAGCTGGACCATTTTACAGCCGTGCTGAATTGTAGACGATTTTTGATGCTATTGTACAACTAAAATTGTAATAAAACTGATCAAATAATGTATAAAGCATGTGAGAAAAAGAAATAAATCGTAATGAAGATGTTTAAGGCAGATGTTATCCCATGACCCTTTTAGTGGTAAATAAACTTATTTAAACCCTTTTTCATCCTAATTTTATTGATGTCATATCATAGTGTCCGTCGGCCATATTCATCACAAAATTAGCCCGGTGACCGTTGTTGCATGAATGGATCGTCGTATTAAACATGTTTTTTATGCGTCAATGTGGCACTTGGTTGTTCACACATAAAAATACGAAATGGACATCCCCTGCAAGCACTTGCGGCTGTCTACCACATCAAAAAGAGATGGTCGTAAAAGTTAGGCAGAGGATGTTAGATTGATAGGAGCGTCCATTGTGAGCGGACAGCCGACGGGCCCTCCTCCGGACACGGGTCCTACTGACACAAAGGGCCCAATGTAAATAGCATGAATACATTAACGAAAACTTCGTGGGCAAACACCTCGACACGATTGTATCTGAAACCGTGGGTAAAAAATACCCCGACAGCGCTAAACGCCTGCACGACCAATAAAATAAATTAGAATAATTACGGTGCTCACCCCGCAGCGGGGTGGAGGCCCACTTTTGTGCTGCATTGTATGCACTCGAGCTGTTTTCTTGCGCCCATTGTCATACAAATTTACATTGTCGACTTCTCATACAACCATTACTCCAAATTTGTTTCTTTCGAGGCAAGATTGTCAACCCTTGAGAGTTATCATTTGTTTTCGACTTCTTTTCATGGCATAAAGACCCCGAGTCCATAGAATAATACTCGCATTAAAGCTGTATCATATTCACCGAGGAAGACACTGAGTTTGATAAATGGAAATATTATGCATACATACCGAATCCACTCTATTCACTTTGCTTGTAGGCATATATGTAAAATGGAGGCTTTCAAATCGACAAATTGTGTTTGATAATTGTTCATTATGAAACCTTATCTTAAAATAAAAATCATAATAATTTCGCTACTCGCTCATAGGTCTTTTCGTACTTGCTATTCAAATATTTACAATTGAAGTTTTCAATAGAAATCGCCTACATCTGATGACGTAGTCTGTTTATGCTTGTTATAACCGAGTTTGTGCATTGTTTTGTTATTAGTTGTTAAAGCCCAATTGACAAAAGATCACAATAATGTGTGCAAATTTATTTAAAATAGGCATCATATGAGTTTCGTTAGTGAAAGATAATTAAACGTATTTGCACTGGTGCCAAATGTGAATACAGACAAGGATTGTCACCATAACTTTTGATTCATACTCTAAAAACATTCTTGAAGACGCTTTGGCAAAAGACATATGGTGGACAAATTGAGCAATCATCAGCATCCTATACCAATAGCATGAATACTTCAACATTTTATTTCTGTATTTACTTGTCATTCATATAAAAATTGTAGACTCAAAATCAACATAAAAGATAGTATTTCTATTATGGCGCAAGAAAAACTTTAAATTTCCCTTTTTCATAGGCTCGATAAATATTTTTGAATTTTTTGAGAGCTCGTATCTCCGCAATAACAAAATTAATCTTCATCAATGCAATTATGATTCTGTCAGCATGAACAATTTTGAATTTCAACATCCCAGCAGAACTCCGAAAGACAAAGAGACTTGCCCTGAAGAGGAGCACAATCATGGGTCATCCTTGAGAACAAGCCGGTGCTTTCCTAAACTGCTGTCGGCAGCTTTAGTAACAAAGCCGCGCTTCCTAATTTAATTACAAGAACACCGACAAAATGTTACACTTAACTTATTCAGATTACATATATTGCTGTTGTCGACCAACTTTAAATCACATACTGTCCTCATAGAACCACCAAAAATGTATTTTCTTTTTTATGAACTAATTTAATAAAGGTAGCGCACGAAGAATTTTTGTTATACAAAACAGTATAAAAACTAGCTTTTAAACATAAAAAACCTGCATTATTTTATACAGGTATATAAGTAAAATATATGTATTTAAGAGACGTTTTTGTCATTTAAGACCAAAAAGTGATCGATTTTGTAACATTTTTTTATTCGAAAAGTGTACGGAAGTCCTAAGCCCTGGACAGGTAATTTGCAGTAAAAAATTTAAACATAAACGCAATCCCGAAAAATTCAAACAAAACAGAAATCGTACACCTCACCAGCACGTTGAGGGTTACTAAACTTGGAAATAGTAGCGTAACTACTAATTGGCGATCTTAGGCGACGACCAGTAACAGTCTAATCTATGTATACATATATACAGTACATATATGTTATTCAAATTGTTATATTAGCCTTTCACTACCGGTGATGTATTTACTACACATCGACTCTAATAATGGGAATATCGATATGAAATATAATAGATACGGGGTTGAGAATTTTTGTATTCCTCCGTAATATAATTACAAATCACATCAAAGTATTATAGTATATAAGTATTCATCTGCAGCGACAGAAATAAATAATTTGTCGGGAAATCGGGAATTTTGCGAGTTTTAGTCCGTGTCTCAGCAGAAAGAAATTTTATCAGTCACATTGATGGTGTTAAATGAAAATGGGGGCTCACGTGGTCATCAACTCGAAATAGCATATAAATATCTGATGATACTTCGGGCAAATTTTCAAAATAATATTTCAATTTTTTTGTGTTTTATTTATCTATTTTTGAATTGTATTTTTATCTTTCCTTAAATAAATTCAAATTATTTTTTATATTAAACAAACGGACTTATTAAACGAAAGATAGGCTAAGCTGTGTATACGCGTAGCATAAAGCAACCTCTACATCAATAGCATGCCATTTTATTATATATTACACAACGCAATTTCATTTTTTTGTTTAAAATTTTCGCTAACAAAAAAAGCAACACATAAAATCATTTTTTTTCTATTAGCTGAAAATTTTTCACGCATTTCGATCCTTGTACAACACGAATCGTGGAATCATATAAACGTGTTATACGAGGGCCGAGTGTATTAAATTTGAGTAGCATGTCATGAACATTCGTTCATTGATGAATTTAGGCGTTGTCAACATTTCAATTTTTTTTTATATGAAAAGGGAAAAAATCCGGGACGGGATAAATCCAATTTTACGCACTTTTTTACATATAAAAAGCACATTGTCTGTACGATGGCAAAAATACCATCAGCAAATATGGCAGGTTATTTGCTTTTTTCCCATTTTATTATGCAGAAGTTTATTACAAATTTATCGGTGTATTTTCACCGAGTAGAAATAACATCTCTCGCCGATGTTCGTAAAACAAACGAAAAGCCGGAAAATTATGCTAGAGTGTATTTGACGAGCGGTTAAAGTAGATATTGTTATACGCCATTTTTGCGTTAAGCGGCTATTGTTGTTGGATTTTATCCAAATGGCGGTCGTTAACGCACGTGTCACAACAAACATTCAACATAAAAATATAAGGCTTTGCGGGGGGATAAAATATACATGCACTTTATATTTTTTCTGTTTATGATATGTACGTTTGCCACACAGTGGATTGCCATTATAAGCTGTCTCGATTCATGTTAAATCGCTTTTATGTCGAACTTTAATGACAAAGCGGCAAGAATAAGTGACATGATTGTCGTATGTACGATTGTACAGAACGTTGACCCAAATTTACCAACTAATAATAATGTTTGAATGATATAATACATAGATTTCAAGTGTATTGTTTATGTTTAATTGAAGAAATTACCGAATATTGTGTGCTATCGACAGTGTTTATTTATTTATGTACAAACTTCATACACGCTGCGACGGTCCTTACAGATAAGTGGATTTGTACGACGATAAGCGGCGGATAAGCCAATATAGCATCTAAGATTTTGATGTTTTTAAATTAGCTCACTACTCAAAGAATTAACCTCTTGAAGAGTGAACAAATTTAAAATCGATGAAGTCATTTATGCCATAATCGCTTTACACCGATTACTTTTTGTCAGCTCCTATCAACGATCTATACAATCGTGCGTTGTATGTGGGGAAGCTCTCCGTCTCTGTCTCCCGAACTGCGCTACGTTCTTTCTCTGTCTCTGTCTGTCTCCGAGCTCAATGTACAAGAGCGATATTTAGAATAAGCGGAGTCGGGATCTCAGGCCCTGAGATAGTACTCCTTTAAGGATTAAAGAAGAATTACATATACATAGTAGAGGTAGCTGGGCGCATACGAAGGGACTACAAATGATTCTCCTTCTCTTTTCTCTCAACTGCCATTTGGAGTTTCACTTTTTGTGACGTCCAATTCCACGCCAAGAACTGTAATACATTGCATATTTATTATTGAGAAATTGTTTATATGTTAAGAATACATTATTGCGCAAATGAAATTGTTCTGAAATGCATTTAATATTTACCTAAAGATGATCTTGAAAACGAACGTTAGATGAGTGTTGGCAAATATTTAACTCTACTGAAATCATCCTACAGGCGTTTATAATATAAAAATCTATATTTCAGCATGTCAATAAGGGTGAATTTTAAAATTACGATATCAAATTCACTTCTGAGAAAAGGTTGGCGACCCTGTCGCAGCATAGACATGCTGCCTACCGACGTTATGAATCAGAGCCTCCATAAAATAGCCCGCGAGCCGTTAAAATGGTTCGCCGTTATTTAAAATCAACACAGACGCCGGGAAAAATAAATAGACACCGTTCCTTATGAAAAAAATATGAAGTTTGCCGGCGCTCGTAAAAAAATATTTTGGCTCTGGATGAAATATTGAAGGGCCGAAGGGCTCCGGTAGGGCGGGGGCGCAAGACGCCAGTCTGGAATTTATTTATTTCTGGGGGGCGGGACCTCACTTCTCCAAAAAAGATCTGGGCCTCGATACATTAAAAATCAAATATAAAATTCATGAGAACAAAATCGTCAAACGCTTTACAAAATGCAAATTAGAAGAAGCCCCCTTGCAAATAACGCGCAAGAACATCGAAATTAGCACTGTTGAATTTCATGAGACGAAAAGATGAATAGGTTATCGTACCTAAAAACTCTGAATCCGAGTTAAAATATGTGCAGCATATTTTAAGATCCTGGACTTAAAATCGTACAACCCTAAAACATAAGATTATGTTTGAAAACATAATAAATGAGATTCCTAGTAGCAGGTACTCAAGGGTCAAATGTCTGTCAAAACTGGGCTAAATTCCATCTTGACCTAAAGAGCATCTCCAAAGGCGATAATTAAAAAATATCTTTCCCTTTTTTGTACCCATTTGGACAGTTTTAAGTTGTGTGCTTATAATTTTGTTAAATACACCATAGATGAGTCACTGTTTAGAATGTGAATGCTAAAGTGTTTGAACAATTATTGGAAAAATCACAATTTTTCTTCTAATACGCCCAATAAATACAACGTATTTGACTAAAAAATATACTTCAAGTAGCCACTTAGAAGCTTACTTAAAATTAATACAAGACTTGCCGCATACATACTTTTGCGGTTTTGTAATTTGACATTATTAGCTGAACATGTTATCTTGCCAAAGTATGAATTATTAATAAAATTAGGTTGAATCACATATGATTTTGATAATATTTTAGCATGAAAAATTTAACTATCGCGTAAATTCTATATATATAATACATTGACGTAAATAGTTCGACGTGCTAGATAAATATATTAATATATGTATGTCTGTCTGTTCATTGGTATCTTGTTAATGTGCCATATCTAAGAGGATCATATAGAAATTATGGTTACAATTAGGGAATCCAATCCCGAGCCAAAATTTCGATCCCGAAATCTCGGGATTTCATTAGATCCCGGGACCAGTCGCAGGATCCCGGGATTGGGATTGTCAATTTTTTAAGAAATTACATTGATAAATTTGATCAAAAATTACTAATAAATTCATTTGTTCAATATAAAAAATCACTTGAAGGCAAAATAATTTTATTTATTTAAGAAAAGATAAAAATACAATTCAAAAATAGATAAATAAAACACTAAAAAATTCAAATATTATTTTGAAAATATGCCCGAAGTAACATTAAAGCATCGAGTGTTTAGTTTGGATCTGATTTTGGAACCCAGGCAACTTACTGCTGAAAATGCACGCTCAGCCTACACACTCGTTAGAGGTGTTGTCATCAGATTTTTAGATGCTAGTTCGAATTGATGACCGCTTGAGCCCCCATTTTCATATAACACCATCAATGTGACTGATAAAATTCCTATCTGCTGAGACACGAACTTAAACTCGCAAAATTCCCGATTTCTCGACAAATTATTTATTTCCGTCGCTGTAGATGAATACTCATATACTATAATACTTTGATGTGATTCGTAATTATATTACGGAGGAATACAAAAAATCTGAAGCCCCTATCTATTATATTTCATATCGATATTCCCATTATTTGTCGAGGTGTAGTAAATACATCACCGGTAGGGAAAGGTTAGGTTAGGTTAGGTCACTGAATCCACGTGTCGACCCGAGCTCGAGAAAAAAATCGGCCCTTAGCGACACACGTATTAACTTACTAGCAACACAGATCGACGTAAGTCGATCATTTTCGTGAAGCTATGAAGATCTAGCTGTCCCCGAGAGGACATCTCCCGCTCCATTTGGTGCTTGGGAGTTAACGCGTGCCCATTATATTAAAATGGGCAAAAATAAAAGAAATTGATTGTACTGCCATTGCAGTACAAATCGGATATACGATTGTAATTAAGATTCGAAATTAAATGATTCTATAACTACTGGCTCTAGCAGATAGTGAGGCCATCTGTTTTTTATACCGCAATGTTACTATGGGCGGGTGCTGTAGTAGCCGCCAACTTCACATTTGGCTCCAAAACTTCGACAAAAGGAGTTGAAGGCGCTGAAGGCGCGGGGACAGGCTACCAAATCTCTGTGTCCTACAGGTCCGAGATGCGGACCCTGGATACGGCGCAGGAGTTCCTCTCTCTCGGTCGCCATGCCGACACACATCCATAGGATATGGTCTGCGTCCATGTTTGGGTGGTTACATGGACACACCGGCTGATCAACTAGACCCCGTTTCTGCAAGTGGGCATTGAAGGGACCATGCCCGGTCAAGAACTGGGATGTGAAATGATTCGGAAGGAACCAGCGATACCGAAACCTCTGCGATATCGAACCAAGGAACAGGGTGAGTCTACGGCCGTTCCTGGAGGCTGCCCATCTACTCTCCCAGGCTTCAAATGCGGCCCCGAGAGTCCATTTTTCCAGAGCGGCGTTGTCCATCTGGCAGTGTTCTTCCACGCTGAGCTGCACGTCACCTACAAATAGCTCCGATCTTGCCTTTTTTAGGTATCTTGCGGCATGGACCTGCAGTTGTAGATCCAGAGGAAGTACGCCCGCAAGCACCAGTAAACAGTGCGTAGAGACCGTCCGGTAATACGTAGGAGCGGAGCACGTTGCTCAGAGTTCAGTTTCGTCCTTACAGTTTTGTAAATAAATTTGTAAATAAATAAGGGAAAGGTTACTATAACAATTTGAAAAACATACACGTACGCTATATATGTATACATAGATTAGACAGTCACTGCCCCTAGGCGTCGCCTAAGTTCGCCAATTAGTAATTACGCCACTGTTTCCAAGCGTCCAGATTTTGTCAGGAATGTCTCGATTTGGTAGCCTTCATCCTGTTGGTGAAGTGTACGATTTCAATCCCGAATTTTTCGGGATTACGTTTACTAATCCCGGGATTCTTAAGTACCTAAAACTGTTCGGGATCCCGGGATTGAATTCCCTAGTTACAATATTTATATTGGATCCAAATTTTAGTTTTATTAATTTTTATTATGGGACAAAATTATCAATATTTTTAATAATGTCTTTTTCCAATAATCATCCTTCCTCGACTTAATGAAATCCAGGAATATTTTCAGATCCAGGAAGACGAAATTAATAAGAATCGAGACAATTTTTCGGTAATATTTATTTTTAATCTCCTAATAAAAATATCTTTTCCACTCAAGATGAGATATTAATGTTCAAAAAATTGTTGATTTAATATAATATATTTTTATTGTTATAAGCAATAATTTCATGTCTTTATAAGCTTACCTTCGGATTTTAAGACCTTAATCAAGCCTCGAATGACGTGGCAATTCTGAGAATTATACAATTCTAATTCACAATTCAGCTCTCAACAAAAAAATGAAACATTTGCCAGCGTTCTCTGTAAATTTAGAGCCCACTAATTAATAACATTAGCTCTCACAAAGCTCGAACAATGGCTGAGAACCACTTTAATGTTAATCGTCGAGAATTCCTCACAAATTGGTTAATTGTCACACATAAAAAAGGCGAAAAACGGCAGCAAAATACATTTTCGCAGACATGTTTTACTGACATAATTTATCATTGTTGTGTTTCGAAAAGGACCTCGACTACCCTTTCGAGGGTCCTCTAATTACAAAGCTGAGCATGCAGAGGATCTCGTTATGATGAAATCACAACAAGAGTCCTCCACGAGATCACGTTCATCTCCACTTATTAAAATGTAATACACTGAATTTAAAACAAATTAACTGCGAGACTCACGTATTTGCTGTCATTCCGTCGGCCATTCTAATTAATTCAGGCCCCCATTAATGAATCATTCTTTAATACCCGAACGAGGGAAATGCATAAATATTAAATTTTGAAGCTTTCTCCGAATGCAATTAAGGTTTTATTGTCCTTTTTTCCTCTTTTGAGGGTGTAAAGTTTATGGTCAAAGTCCTACTTTTCGCCTGTTCAGGCACACAGTGGCGGTGCCAAGCGGACGAATTCCGAACCGACTAAATCTTTAAACATTTGTTTGCTTTTAGCAGACAAACTTTCGGCCCGTAAACAAAGTTTCGCCTCCCCCTTCAACCACCCACACATCTCCCAGTATTTTTCGCCTGTTATTCGCAAACTTTTATGAGGCGAAAAAGCTATGTAATGTTTTGAATATACTTTGCAACGCGATAAATTTATTAAATATTTTTCAAATAATGTGTAAGCCGGCACTCAAATGAAGGCTTCGGTGGAAAATTATCCTTTCCTTAAAGCCCGAGAACTTTTTTTAATGGATACATTTCGAAAGATCCATCACACGCAATATTTCATCATTAAATAATGAGAGCGAAAACTCATTCAAGCATAGACTACAATAATAAACACTCGCATATGAAATAACTGAAATATATTGCGATTTAAGAATTTAATATTTCATCTAACATACAATAACACCATTAAGCCAGTTGATACACCATGCGTACCATGATCTGATAATCAGTATGAGCCGATGGTACCACATATGTACCATAGTTCTATAACCATAATGACTGATGAAATATTCGATTTTAATTTATTTTTAGACTACAATGCATGGATCCCCATTTAAATTTAAATTGCTGATTAACTATTCATAATTTACTTGTTATTTTAAAAATATGCTTGCTAATTACACCTGTGGATATTTGAGTTATTAAAGATAATAATATGGATGGTAATTTCCTTTAAATCATATCGTTTAAAAATATTTTCACTCTTAATTTATTGCTCCATTATCAATTTACTTTTGTCCTGTGGATTTTTATGAATTTCTAAACCGTGAATGATTGGTAAAGCTTATCGATCTAAGATAAATAACACCTGAGAGTAGATCGATCGTGTTTATCCCATGCGTTATAATATTACATTACTATTCCTTCTGTTTATGCTCCGACTATCGAAATTGAGCCTTGTGAAAAACAACACTGATTCAGGCTGCGCGACGAGAGTGTTAAGTAACATATCATATAATTGGGCTCTGCCTAAATAGTTCGAATATATACGAAATGTTTTGGGGCCAAGAAAATTGAAAAATAACATTCGTGCTTCAACATTATATAGAGTTGTACCGTAATTGATGTCAATAATTAGTTCTAGGAAATCCATCGCTGTTTCGAAATAATTAATTTCAAGGCTTAATTCATTATCAGTTGTTGGACCATTCTATCCAACAACCAATTATATAATAAACTTCAATTAATATTTAATTAATACATATTTATAATAAGAGCGAATTGAACTCCATGCGCTCATTAGAGAATGATGATGATTGGCCAATTTATTCCGAGTCTATTTTATTCGGCAGCGATTGGCCAATATTTTTCTGATGCATTTCATCCGATTTTGAATCATTTCGTTCGATCGCTGCACGATGATAAATGGACCAATAAATCATGATTGGCCATTTGACGAACAATATTATTGTTGGGCAGATGAAAAAAAAACTGTTTCGCGCTAACAAGCAGACAATTTAAATAATTTACTTTTGCTAAAAAATCATCATTTTTCAAATCAACCCGATGATGTTCTGTTTCTCAGAAACGGTATATCATTTCGAGTCCGGACAGACATGAACGATTGGATAATTATTGGTTGGCTATTTTGAAGGCTTTTGCGGTTGAGCTTGTTCTAGTTAACATTCGGATGAATTTTGTAATATTTTATAAATCCATTTTTTACATTAGCCATTCTATCCGAGTAGATCTTAAAAAATATAATGCTTTATAACCACTAATAATTTCCTTGTTGATTTTTTAAGTCATACAATACTTATGTATTTGATTAATTAATACTTTTATGTATTAGATGTTAGATGTCTGAGACATGTTTTCATATTATGTAATTATTTTTGTAGCTGTGTAAATATTATATTTGTTTCGGTTTTAAGCCCTCTGTTCAATTCTTCCGTAAGTAATAATATTATATAAGAAAATGTAATGGTGTAATACACGTTCGTGGAATTTGATTTCCTACTGATTTTTTGCCGACAAAAAAATGTATCTCAAAATAATAACTTCTCATACTGGACTTCTATTGGCAATTGGAGGAGATGTATGTGATTATAGATCTGATTGTCACGTGTAGTGCGAGCTGAAGAGCTGGAATCCAAAAACACACTCGCTCTCGTTTCGAAGATCGACTTAACCACCGTATAGCGCCCGCATCCTTTCTCTCCCCGTTCCCACAACCCAAACTTCATTTCATCAATATTTTTACTATGCTTATGTTATTCCCACAAGTGTAAACAGTAAGTTGACAAAGTTTTATTGCAATCGGATGAACAGTATAGCAGCACATTAAATACGTACAAACAAACATACATTTTTATACATTAAACTATACCTATGTTACTCGGAGAATCAAAAACCAAGAACGGTGTAGTAAGTTTTTCGCATTTTTGGTAGGAATTTGCAAAATTTGGCATAGCACTCAATCAGTAAAAATCGGTATTACTCTCCTCCTCTCCCCATTATTGATATATTTTATATCTAGATAAAATATTGTATGTGTCTGTATTTTTTCATATAAAATATAACAATCTGAAATTAAAAAAAATAATACAGTAGAACTCGGTTCTGTCGGATTGTCCAGTTTGTTGAAAAATAGAGTTCTGTCCCCGACCCCTTGTAGTCCGGATTTTTTTTTTTTTTTGGAAAATGAGTACTTGTAATCTGAAAAAAATATGAAAATGGTGAGATATACATAGACAACACAAGGTTTCATATTATAGCGTCAACAAACGTATTCCTTTACGATTTTTGTAGAATTTAACTATCTCTTGCTAGCTACAAAGTCTTCTTTTTGTTATCTCTATGTAAAAAATAAATTGCTTTCGTGGCCAATATGGGCTCAGAAATATAATAGATATAAGCTTGTTTCTTTGCTGAAGAAACCACATATACAAAGCTTCCTCCGCTTCTGGATATGTGGCTTTCTTGAAAGTTTGCCTCTTGCTTGGCAATTAATGTGTAGTGGAGACGAGTTTTTGAATCTTCTCGCGATTCTTTTTTGTATCATAAATTGTATCGTCCTAGGTCGTATTCACTTGTCAACTTACAAAAAGATTTATTATGTCACAATTGGGCAATCCAGAATCCCAGTTTTGCATTTTTTACATTGACGAAGCTTTTCTTGTACTGGGATGTCGGACTACAGGGAGCGCCGGATTAGACTGAAGCCGGATTACCGCGGGTCTGCAGTAGTGTGCATCGATATTAGAACTTTAATACTCACATCACCTCTTCTCCCAACATATCCATGATTACAAATATATTTGGAGATCAGTAAGTAGTAAAT
The DNA here is from genome assembly GCA_008973525.1 of Stenopsyche tienmushanensis. Lineage (NCBI taxonomy): Eukaryota > Metazoa > Arthropoda > Insecta > Trichoptera > Stenopsychidae > Stenopsyche > Stenopsyche tienmushanensis. Next base: position 614,364 of record WACJ01000139.1, read on the forward strand.
GTGTTTTACTACTTTCAAGAATTTTTTAAAATCAATACATTTCGCCATTCTTCGTGCAATTCTTATAAAAACATTTAGGTTATACCTAAAACACACGAAAACCAAAGAGTGCAATATCCGGTGAAAAAACGAATGGGGTAGAAATTCTAAATGAAGCTCTATTACTTTTACTTGTATTAATTTTGCAGAATGATTTTATCTATACGATAAAGGCACTCCATAACTGTTGAACATAGGCAACCAAGCTCAGTTGACAAATCTTCAACTAAGAAAAATAAATGTAACAGTATCTATAATAAAATAAAAAATAATATTTAAATTTGATCCAGATTTTTTATTATATATATCCTAAAATATTTTATAACAGACCCACTATACGGACTCTTTTATTGATTATTTATTAAAGGATGCATGTTTAACAATTGACAGGTGCTCTACGTCTTCTGCTCATATTATGTTACTAAAATCCACCTGACACACAAAGGGTTAAATTACAAAAACTCAGCTTTAAAATTTTTATATAGTTGTTAAATAAATAAGATTTTACTACGTACGCTGACCAATATTCGCCATCGCTGATTATAATTAGGCAGGCTAATTTTTAATACATTAATAAATTATATTTCACCGGTCGATCTTCATTTTATGGCATAATAAAAACCATTATGATGATTTCAAACGGCGGCTCGCAGATAGTTAATTACAAACGTCATAAACGGAACCATTAAGCATGCGATCATTTTCAACTGCCATCTATCAATGATTAACTGAGTTATTATATATTGACATTGAGCAAGTGTGATATAATAGGGATCGTAGCTATTCCTGATTGTTTAAAATCGAAAAAATAAAGCGGGAATCATCTCGAAATTAACTGTATAATGGGCGATTAATCATTACACCTCCTCCAATAGAGACTCGAACACGCCTGTGAACAACTGATTGGATTTTTAATAAAAAATGCAAGACCCGATCGACATGTCCGAGCCCCCGGACCAAAGTAGAGTCGGGTCCAAACTTTATGGCTTCCACTTTAAAATGACTTAAAAATAGCATCGACGATGAAGCATTTAGCTCATGGTTACAAAGTGATGCAGCTGAAATGGTTGTGTAAAATTTACGACCACTTCGAATTATACGATCGTAAAATTGGACACATTTTCCGGATGCTACAGATATTATCATCAGATCGAATGACGAAAAAATTATGTTTTTCGTTTTATTATTTAGTTCATCGCCGAGAGAGAATAGCGGGATAAACGTCCATCCAACTAAAAATATTAGGGCCTAACATATGAAATTGCCGAATTTATTGAAGAGACTAACAACGTAATATTCTTAACAAAACAAAATACATTTGATCAAAATAAGTTCGCCAATAAAATTTTTCATGAATCATAATTTACTTTCCAATTTTTTTTAATAAATGTTGAAAATTATCATTGTTAAATAATTGAGCATTGTCTTAAAATGGTCCAAATCTAATAATTAGTGTTGATTGGTTTTCTTTTAATTTTTCGTTCACATTGTCAATTTTGCGATAAAAAGAAGCAGTAATAAATATTTTCCACTTTTTTTGTATTGGATTGGCTTGAATATTTTGAAGCCTTATTTGCGTTTAATTATTATCCAGGTTTATATCTAATATTATACAGAATCCACTTAATATACAGATGAAAAACACACACCTCTAAATCCTTTAGTTTATGATCATCGTCAATTCGTGCGGCACTCACTTATTCGCCTTTTATGCTTTTCTTATTACATCGAAATAACGAAAAAATTTACAACATTAACACTTAAATTACATGCGAAATTTTGAGCTTTGTATATGGAATATTATACATCATGGCTCTCAAAAGTTTTCCTTCATTTATTCTATTCAAAAATAAGAATATAAATGTGAGACAAATATTTGCGAAATTCGTTAACCTGTATTGTAGTATGGTCGCGTATTTGCGAGCAAATTCCAGTGATTCAAAAAGAGAATTCTTACACGTTGAGCTCGATGACAGCCAGAGATGGATAAAAACAGAGACGGAAAGAATCTTGCGTGTATCGTACGATTGTATAGATCGTTAACCCAAATTTATCGACTAATAATGATATTTTTTATGCACTGGTCATCGCAGATATGATACGCTTGCAATAAAAACGGTCGCACCAGGCGTATAAGTCAATGAATCAGGGAGTGTTGCTGGGAGCATTCTCCTGCTCTACCGTGGCTGCTGCGAGTATTTGCGGGGAATAGGGAGTTTGGACAACTCACTGCCATTTCTGAAAAAGAGCTAGTTTAGTCCGGAACTTAGAGTCTATTATTAAGTCCAGATGCCAGATAGCTGTCTATAAGATTCTACACTTAAACGAAAATTGAAGAAGTAGACTACGGAAATGATATATATTACGTGGTCCATTCAGATTTAAAATTGAAGAGGAAGCTCAGAAAATAAAAGAAGATGATTAAGCAAACGATAGATAACTGGTATACTCAGGATGTTTTATTCAGATATCAGATAAGGAGAGAGAAAGCCCAACTTCAAGAGTTTCTGCAGCTCACTCTTCCAATTATAAAGGCTTCGCACCTCATTTTTTTTTCTTCTCCTGCTTTAACCTGTATGGTAGTACGATCGCTTATTTGCGAGCGGGTTCCAGTGATTCAGAAAGAGCATTCTTACACGTTGAACTCTGGCACAGATAGAGACGCAGAGTGTCTTGCACGTTGAGAGAAACAGAAACAGAGATCTTGCAAGTCGAAGATTCTTAATGGGAGACAGAGACAGAAAGAATATCTTGCAGTCTTGTGTGCTATCGACAGTGTTTATTTATTTAAATACAAGCTTCATACACGTTACGTGATCTTGACAGATAAGTTAATTTGTATAACGATAAGTGGTAGACAAGCAAATATAGCATCTAAAATTTTAATTATTTTAAATTGGCTCACTTCTCACAGGGTTAAAATCTGCAAGTTATTATCGTTCGCTCTTTCTGAAATTCAAATCAAAACTTTTTGCTAATTTGTCCATAATCTTGATAAAGGCTATTGCAAAAATATTAAAACCATAACTCAACATTAACTATACATCGTTCGGACTAAGCATTCGGCTAATATAATAAGGAATTTAATATAAACAGAGAATGGTCGTCAGCCGCTGTACGCCATTGGGCGGGAACTTTATTAACAGTCGAAACTGTTTGATTTAACGAACTTTACGAATTTTAATAAAAACATGACGCCTTAAATTCTGACATTCATTCATCCGATATGTGCTGAAATGTATTATTAAAGCGCCACGGGCGCGAATTCATTAAAATTTTCTAGAAATTCCGGATCTAAACATAGAACACATTGGACGATTAACACATCAATGCCGAGCGGTAGATTTAATTATTCAGATAGTTGGATTGGCTTTAATCCAATTTTTTGGTATTCAAATTATCCTAAACACTCATTGAAATTAATTAATTAAAAAATCATTGCATTAGTCAGTATAAATTGCATGCTAAGAATGAACTTAAACATTCTTGTTGTGCATAATTAATTGAATTCTAATAAAATTATCCCATTGACTCGCCATATAAAAATAATGTCGTCCATCATATAACATTGCGCAAAAAATAATAGATTATATCAAAAGATTATGATGCATGTTGCAAAAAATAGCGCTATCATCAAAGTCATCGACATTATAAGCACAGGATTGATCAATTCACCTTATAGAGAATTTAGGGCGGGCGAAAATAAATCGACCACTCGATGAGAAATGAAATGAGCTTTGAATTAAAAATGGATTAGATTTAGTAGCTGAACTTCAAATTGGAGGCAAATTTATGTATCAAACGCGTATCGTACCTAATGACCATTAATTTAGAAGGTTTTTAACTGACTTCGCATGATTGATCATTCAGCTGTTTGTAAACGAGTGTGACTTGACAAGTAGAAACATTCGAAATTAAAATACAATTTGCTTCGTGAATTATGTTATTTTTCGGTTCTGCCTTGTGAACAGTTGATAGGATATTTGCGAAATAAATTTAAATTTCGCCGTATTTAAAAACTTAATTAAGCATTGAAATCAATATCAAAACACATTAATATCGATTCGAACGCGAATTTAACGAGCGTTCATAAAGGATTTCACGTTTATAACGAGCATATTTTAGCATATCATTCATCAGCTGCCAAAATTCATTTTGTCAATAAAATGACTGTATATTTCTAAGTGAAAGCTTCAATTAGACTTTTTTTGGACAATTTGCTAAAAGCAACTATGATGTACAAATTGCGTGCATAATGAAAAATGCATTACGCTAAATTACGAAACAGAAAGCAAAATTTGGCTAATATAAATGAACCTAAAGTCTCAAATACGTAGTTGTCAATCTAAATTCTTGTTTTCTAACGACGAAGCAAAAAAAAAGCACAGAGCAAGCTAACCAAATAGCAGACACGCGAACCCAATCTTCAACAACCAGTTTGAGACGTCGAAAAAAACGACGAAGGTCATTTGGAGCGTGATGATGCTGACGAATAAAACAAAGGCTCCATCATGAATCATGTTGTAAAGACCCTGCAATGAGCAGTATCCGAAGACATGAAATTCTCACCGTATTAACATATTTACTTTGCTGCTACCTTAAATGTGTTCCGTGTAACAAATTTAATGGATGATCTCAAAAGGAAAAAATCAACAAACTCACTCCAACGAGGCTATTCGATTATTTTAAAATATTGAATTCATCATCGTACAGGTCTATCTGTTCGAGAGATCTTTATTTGGGGTCCATCGGCTTAACCAGTTCACTGCCGAGCGTGCTTGTGTGATCGAAAACCGCAGACGATGGCGATTAATTTTGAAAACATTCAGATAAGCAATGACAATCTTGATACAATCCAAGCATTTTTAGCTGGGAAAATGGCGAGATTTATAAGCAGCCCTGCCCGACTGTATTAACCCTATAAATACCATGCGCACATATTTGAACGATTCATCACTTAAAATATAAAAATATAATTAAAACTAAATATGAGCATTCATTTCATCTAAGCACTTTTTTTTTATTGCTATGCGAGCCACAGTGTGATTTTTACTAATGTTACCATTATCAAATTTTAAAACTACATTACAAATTTGGTTTTTAATACATTAGCTTGTTAAAGAGATGATATTCAAAAATAGAAAATCAGACTAAATCTAGATTAAACCATCAATTGAAAATATTGATCATTCCAATCTACCAATTTTTTTGTCAGTCTGAATTTGAACTCGAACCTTTATATTAAAAATCCAAGAAAGGTATCCCTATCCCAACATTTAGGTATATATTAAAAAAACACTAATGGAATAAAAATACCCTCTGATTTCTCACTATGCACGCAACCAACAAATCATCAATTTTTTTATAATAATATATATTAAAGCCATTTATATAATATATACTCTAACTATGAGAATTGCTTTTAGATTAAATGGTAAATTAACAAAATACATATTTTAAATTGTGCACAATAATAAATTTGCACGCTTTTATAATGTTAAGCGTTTGATAAGGTTTATTTGCATAGGGTTAAAAAAAAACATTGTTACATTTAAGGGACGTTTCTACCTTGTTGGACCTAAAAGTGATCGACGATATTGTGTTTTATTTAAACTATTCAAAAAGTTCCCAAAAATGCGCATGAACTTTTGGACTGACCTGATAAGTACATAGTCTTATTAATCATGTAATGTTTTCGTATATTAACGGATCGATAATATTTGCAATATTGTTCGATATTCACATAAAATCTGTGCCTAGATGGTCATGTTCAATTAATAAAATGATAATCAATATTATCCGGATCGTTTTGTAATCGAAGGCATCCACATCCATTGACTCCGAGAGTCAAACGTCGAAGGTAAATGTTTTTTGTTAATGATGGATGATTTATATTTTGAAATATAGATGTAGCTTTATGTTTTAGTTAAGTGATGGGATGAAAACACTCACGTGCTTGGCTCCAGGTGCTGCCAAGCGTTGATCGCAGTCGCTGCATATGCAATTTTTTTAATAAAAAACATGTCTCAATTTACGACATTGGATCGACAGCGTCATATGGAACTCTTCTTAATACATTTCGAGACTGCGAAAGAAAATTGTCCCATGAATTATAAAGCGATAAATGTAAAATAATAGATTATACCATATGAATTTTCCATAATTCACTATCTTAAAACTATATAATGGCACCTATTCGTTTTTTAAGAAAAAATATTCTAGATACATCCTGGTTTGATTGAAAGAGAAGCTCATCAATAATTTGTAGCGACGATTGTCTATGAAAGTGCGAGAACTTACTTAGGTCATAATATGGGCCACAATCATTTAAAGTGTGGTTTGCATATTTATATAGGCAAAAAAGTCATAGTGTAAAGTCATTTCAACATATTGCAAATTAACAAATCTGTGATGTGTTAAGTGATCATCTCACTTTGACGACCCAAAAAATAGGCAATTTTAACAATTTTTTTTCACAGTAAATACAACGTATAATGAAATTAATATTTTTGGGATTTATTATGCCAATTTTATACAATAGTAAAAAAATAAATTCGTAATTTAAAAAATATAAAATATATCATTTTTAAAATATCAAAGTTTGAAAAATACACTTATTTTTAGAGTATTTTTTAGTGTAAAACGTAAGATGAAATTAATATTTTGACCTGATTTTCCGAATTGCCATGGCCATATATGTATAAAATAAGCTCGTAAAATTTCAGACCAATATGCGACTTGGTTTTACGAAATTCTTTCAACGCCACATGCAAAAATGTCGTTTTGAGAAAAACGCGTTTAAAATTTTAAGTACTTAAAAATTGTCGAAAATAAAAATATACTACTTATCAGCAATTCTAGTTCCATAGAGCAATCCTTCAACTATTTTAGGCTTGTATTTTTGGTTGATCTGGCGTCTCTGCGAGCTGTTCTATCTTCTTTAGAAGATTCGGATAAATGAGTCTTAAGAATTGCTGAAGTTCCTCGTTGAAAACAGGAAGATGCTTGTATAAATATAACGATCTTGTAGTTGCATGATTCTGCAATTCGCACCAAGAATCTGCGCCTTCCGGATAGTATAAATGCTGAAGGGCTTCATCAGTCAAAATTTTATGATAGTATGTGGCTCAAATAACATTTCTCATATTTTTTATTGAATCAGGATATCGGTAGATTACTAAATTAGATCATTTTTTATCAACTTATTAGTTAGCTGTTCGATTTTCGAAGCACTTCGAAAATAGTTCTTTCGTTTTGTGTCCTTACTATCCACTTGCTTATTAGCCTTTTTTAAATCTATATTAACATTTTTTGAATAAATTTGCTCCTTTACTAGAATAACGATAAGAAAGGTCTCAAATAGAAACCTGTAATCTGCAAACAAAAGCAGGTATAGGGGCAAACCTGCGACCGCAGCGGTCTCAGAACAGTTGGGGCGCAATCTGGACGAAGTGATTGCTTCGAGCGTATTACGCGAATTAGCTGTAAAGCATTGAAATAATCCGAATTTCTTCAGCAAAATTATAGATGACATTCGTAAAAACATGTGCTTTTGAAAAATGAATTTAAAAAAAAGGTTTTTTCGACGTTATAAATTGAGATGACCCCTTAAATTGGTAAAACTTAATTAAGTGGATTTTAATTTTAACATTATGCAGGTCGATAAAATCATCATTTCTAATGATTTTTATTCACAATCTGGATTTGAACCCAAATTTTTAGTCATGAACATAATAATTATTTTATAATTTTAAAATAAAAACTTAAAGATCCCTGTTTTAAGCTCTATTCCGGGTGGATGAAAACTAATTATTATAAATTGTTTTTTTTAAACATATAACGGTTGCTATATTGAGCCAGGTAAGTTCATCCCCAGTAACCATTTTACAGGTCAGATGATAGGATAAATCGCTTCCAATAAACATTCCTCATCCTCATTGTTTCCGAGCCAAAGAAGTGAGCATTAGCGACGACTTTTGCTGACGTCCCACAAAACTATTACCGTTGATTTTTTTTTTTCGATTTTCTACTACCATCACGTGGGCGTCTAACGGAGCCGTCAAGTTCTGCAGTCATCAAATATTTCCATCAATCTTTCAGACGTGGAGAAATAACGTTGACCTCAGCTCATTTGAGATGATGAAGATGTCAACCGGGCGAGGCACTAACATTTATCTGATGGCTCGGCCGTGTGATTCGTTTTTCTCGAAGAACTCATTCTCAGGTCCAAAATTTATACGAATATATTATGTTATAAATTTGTGATTAATGAGTGAAGATCGGTGAATATTGTTTCGGACGTCGCTGCTGCTTTGGATGACGATGTGTTGTTAGCATCGATCATTGTATATTGCTATCGACATTGAGATCTGATCACAAAGAGGGTGACTAATAAGCTCAATCAATCCGATTTGAATCCTATTTGGACAACTGTAATGGAAGTCAGCTTCCAAGTTGTGCTTTGGGATAATCACTAGTTTGGTAGACCTTGTCAATTAGCTTACACGTGACGATCCAATAGCATAGGGATCACGTTTAAGCTTTGAAAGCTCATTGATATACAATTTAATTACAATTAAAGGATTGTTGATGATTTACCTCGTTGAATTCTAACAAATTTGCTTAAAATTGGCGTGAATAATTTAATCTTGAAGGGGTTGAAAAAAACAATTACTTTAGGGTACCAAGTTTCCACCGCACTAAATGCACAGAGTAAACATTTTCTTTTTGCTCAATTTCATGAGAGGTTGTACCTCAAATAAATCGGTGCTTGACCCTCAAAACTTTTGCCAGATACTCCCAATTCTGAGGATGAATACATAAGGTTGCGTCAGAGCTATTTGTTAATGTCACGGTCTGCTCAGTAAAGGTCCGGTGATTGAACTAATTAATGGGGGGCATTCTGTTTGGTCAGCCTCACAAAGGGTTTCTCAGGCCACACGGGATTTCACCCAATCAACTTTGTGTTGCTGCAATTTAAGTGCAACATCTCCCTCGAAATACCCAATCGATCCGCTACCCACATGGAAAATTTAAAATTAATCCTCATGAAATATTAACAACTCATTCGTGCTATAAGCCGTGATTACATCTCATCTGCGGGATGCTGCAAAAGCTGCAGGTGATTCTCAGTTCGTAACTACTTTTAACAGTATGACTGCCGCCAATGTTGCAAGTTTAATGCAGTTTGCCTTAATTAAACTGCGGATTGCATTACAAAGAGCATTCGACCGTGGAAAAGTTCAATGTATACGGCGACAGCCTGCAAATAAGTTTTTCGATGCATAATATAAAGTGATAGGGGCTGAATGGAGGTTCTATTCTAGTTATTACAATGTGAACGATTCGCTGAAGTTTTTCACATTTAAATTCATAGTCAATCAGTATGAAATTAACATGAGCAAAAAATACATACAATGTATTCATACCAATGCTATGAAATAAAAATCGTACATTGATTGGTGATTCAATCCAGGATTCCCAGAATAAATAAACCAATTTTCATGTATAAAAATATTTAAACTTCCTATAGTAATACTTAAGATCGAAGATCAATGGAAAATTATATAAATTTTATTTAATGCACATTTATATTAGCATAATTAAAAAATGTCACGTAGGAAGTAGGATAATTACCATATTTTTTTAAAATCTCCTATAATTCAATTGAGCATTTTTTTCGAAATCTGGATTTGAATCTTAACCTTTTATAATAAGATTTCTGAGTCTTAACCATTATATTAATACCAATATTTTGCAAATTAGTTAAATCAAACTTAAAATGATCCTTTGATTAAAATAAGCTATTTTTGAGAAAAGGAATTAGAATTATTTAGATAGAATTTTTATCCCCTTATCTAACCTACGCTTAATAGTTATGAAAACTTATGAGCGATCTTAAAATATTTTAAATATTTCTGGAATGTACACCATAATTTAGTATGAACTTTAAACCTCAATTTATATTATCCGATGTTTCCTTGGAACCAAATAACGGATCACTTTTTCAGTGGTTGTATACAAAATAGCAATTTTCTCTCATATTATTTAAAATTCCCGACAAGATAAATACATTGTATTTAAGGTTGGGCAGTGTCTTTATTAAAAAGGATCAATTTACATTCTGCATTACGTTCATTACGAAATGGGCCAATTTAAAATCCGCTTCGCAAGAATGGCTGGTTTTATGGAGCCTGTGGAGGAAAATGAGTACGAGATGTTGCGGTCGAGATTGCTGCAATGGCGTTCAGGAAAGGCTTGCAGGTGGATTATTAGCAACATGCAATGGAAAGCATCAGGACCCTCGTGAGGAGACTCCGCCTCGCCAAAAGTGGAGACTCCGCCCTTCACCAGCGACCACCAACGAGCGATCGTCGGAAGTCGCTCATTACCTTACCTGTTACACCTGACATATGCTGCTACTACTCACCAGCCTTATCGGACAGCCACATCGTTGACAGCTACTACTTCTTTTCTACAAGAACATGTTTTAATTCAACAGCAGCTACTCGGCTTGACCTCTCAACTACATCTCCCTGGGCGTTAGTGGGAACTCGAAAAAATTTAGGACCGACCTCCACCTACTTGGTCTTTGACACCATAAAGTCAATATTCCCACGATGTCTTCGAAATGTTAATTTGCATTTTTTTTTAAACTCATTGCCAATTTATTTCAACCGCTGTGATTTCCCCAGCTGATATGTCTGATAAAAATGTTAAGACTTTTATGCCACTAAGGTCGACCAAATCCATTTATTTTTTGTTACGTACAACACATTTGATTAATGCTATCAATAATATCTCAACTTTTTTACACGCGAATGCCAAAATTAGATAGAATCATTTCCAAAATCATTTTCCTTCATTGCCAAGGATCATAATCACTTTGACAGAGGGTTTTCATAAAAGAATATTGAAAATTAATTGGAATTGAGATAAATTACTTTGGATATATATTATTAATACAAATCAATTAATCCAAAGCGATTGATTTAATTGAATCGTCCACGTACGTGATTCCCAACAGGTCCAGGTGGATCCCTTGGGAATCGATGCATATTTAAAAGATAAGTCAAATTGGGAAAAAAATAATATTTGTTATGTTAGATGCCGTAACTATAAGTTGATAAGGAGTTTCTATGCAAATATCTATATTTTTTATCAATTAAATTCAAGTACAATCACAAAATTAACTGTAATTACAATTATTATCAGTGTTTCCGAAATCTGGTTAATAATTGTAAAATTAAAAGATTACAAAAACAATAAAAAATAGATAGTTTATAATTTTTCAGAACCATAAAATTACTAATTAATCCTGAAGAATACGATTATGAATATTTCAATCAAAACCTTAAAAATTATACAAAAACCACATTTAATAATTATCGATTTTCAAAAATATATGACAAATTTCTGAAATACTCATAAGCAATCCCATTCAACTTTATACCACCTTTTCAAGTCAAAAAAAATCAAGAAAAGCATAAACATGTAATTTGATTGTAGATCAAATAATAATTTAAAATATAAATCTCACTTTAATTTTCATGTACAGTATACTCTCGATTATCCGGGCTAGTGCTAGGGAGGAAGGGCACGGATAATTGAAAAACGCGGAAAATCAGAACCATCAAATTTTTAATTGGTTTCGCATATAATATCATATTTACAATTAAAGTAATATATTTTTAATACTTAGTATTTATTTTAAAAAAACACCCTTAGTAGCTAGTACTAAGCGTTACCAAAATATTTTAATAAAAATTTATACTAAATTTTTTGAAATTTTTTAAACTAATTTATATTCAAATCTTCTTTGTTCAGCGTAATCTAGTTATGATTCAACACAATTCAACGTCGTTTTATAACTAACGTATTCACTAGTATTTTATTCAACTGTGATGTCACTCTCATTTTCTTGAATGATATTTGCATCATCCATGCGCTTAAAACTTGGATCATTTAAATCATGATCGAGTCACCCTTCGATGTTTTACCTATCCATGTTTTCAAAACATTTTAAATTGTCCAATAATCCACGTATTTTAGATACATCAAGCCCACAGTAATCCGGCACCCCCTGTAGTCCGACATCCCAATAAAGTATTGCACATGTATACGATAAAGCTTCTTTTTAAAAATTCTGGACCACCTAAATCGTAATTAATATTTTTGTAAGTTGGCAAGTAAGAAGCAAAATTTCAAGAAAGCTAAACATCCAGAGGTGATGAAAGCTTTGTATATGTGGTTTCTTCAGAAAAGAGACAGACATACATCTATTTCTGAGCCTATATTGGTCATGAAAATAAAGTTTATTTACAAGGAGATAACAAAAAAGAAGACTTTGTATAATAGCTAGCATGAGATAAAATGCTTCAAAACTCGTCATGGAATACGTTTGATGAGGGCAAAAAGTTTTCATTTTTTTATAACTGATGTGGCCATTATGTTTGACGTAAATTCTAAAATAATTACAAATACTGTTTTCCAAAAAAGATCCGGACTACAAGGGGTCGGGGGCAGTACTCTATAGACCGACAATGCCTTGTAAAACGTTTGTCGGATTACTAAGGCTCTACTGTATATAATTTTCTTTCATTAAATTATAATAAATTATTTTTTTAAAATTAACTAATATTTTTCAAGCATGGATAATCCGCAAATCAGATAATTAGCACCAGGATAATCAAAAGTATACTGTATGTCTGTCTGTCCTTCCTAGATAACTGTCATCCGGACTGTACATGGTTGGGGTTTTTTGTTTGTTTTAATATTAAATATGGGTATTATGCTATAATATCCATATTTTCATGCTATTTATTTGTAGAATGATGATTTATTATATAATCTGCAACACTGAGCAAAGAATGAATAGGTTTAATTGGCATAAACGGGTAACAGTTCTAATAAAACCATAAATAAATCTGCTGTGAGTCAATGTAAACCGTGTATGTATATAACAATGTACACTTTAAACTCACTCACACCCAAATTGAATCTACAAAAATGGGTGGCGGGAAAACAACGTAATTTTATTCATACATGCGTTTCTTCAACTTAACAGCGAACTTTAAATAAAAAGCGAATGGCGGTAATTGGGGGGTTCGCTCGTATTTCATCGTGTTTTAATTAAAACCTCATAAACAGCCGGAACGAGAACAGCTCCGATTGTGATGATAATTAGGCTCATTAATTAGTTCTCTCGCGTTGGGCGTTGTCGAATGTGATCACATCCCATGAAAATTGTGATGAAACGAAAACAATGGTTGTTTCATCACCATCGGCCTGGATGGGCCAAACTCCGACCAGCAGGCCAATGGCGAATAATGGAGCGATCCGCTGCTTCCTTACCAATTAAAACGCCTATTATTGTGCGAAGACTTCCTCTGCCCCCTCGTAATTTGGTTATAACGAAATCATAAAGAGAGATTTGCATCTACACGCGTCGGTGCCCTCGAAAAAAATTCTGGGAGCACGTATAGGATGGACGATATGATCTGTGATTCTCGCTCGGCTCTATCACAAAGCCGTGATCCAATTTTCATTGTTAACAAGAGGAAAAGAAATGGAAATGTTGTCCATTATTAAAAGAGATCTGATCGACTTAATTCAAAGATAATTTATTACCAGCAATTTAGAAAATAACGTGAAAGCATATAGTACATACGTACAAGCAAACAGTAATGTTGTTAGTTCAAAACTGCCTTCCAAAACGACAATATTAAAAGATCCAGTTATAACCAAGTTTCTATATCTAATTGAATTTTTCATCAGTCGAATTTTATATCATAAATGATAATCAGAGGGAGCGAATAAGATGAATGGGGTAGACATTCTAAAGCAAGGGCTATTATTTTGCAGATTGAAACCAAGCATTATCCAATAACAAAGTCATTACTTTTTTGCAAATGATAATCATATGGTAACCACTTTTCATATCGATTTGGTAATTTATTGAAAAAAAATTGGTTGGTTTTATACATTGGTTGGTTTTATACATACACATCTTCATTTAATTCATAAAGCAATACAATGGAACCTCGGCTTACGAGTGTTCCTGGTTAAGAGTTTTTCGGGTTACGAGCAGAGACTAGTCAAACATTTGTCTCATTTTACGAACAAAATTTTGGGTTACTAAGAAACAGGCCACTTTTGTGCAAAAGGACAAGCTGCCTGTTATGTGGATGTCAAACAGCAGGACGTGGATCAAAGAAGAGCTGTTTACAGAATGGATAAACTCTGCTGCTGGTCCTGAGATAAAAAAAACCTGCTGGATCTTTCTCTAAAAGCCATACTAATTATGGATAATACTCCTGCCCACACAAAAAGAGTTTAGGATAATATTTTGGAGGAGTTTAGTTTTATAAAAATTGTCTTCCTTCCACCCAACATAACTCCTATCCTGCAACTCATGGATCAGCATGTTATCTCTAATTTCAAGAAATTGTATTCGAAGGGGTTTTTCAAACTCTGCTTCAACGTCACCAAGTGGGTGGTTCATCGATTTAACATGGCAGGGTATCTCAAGAATAACACTGAACTCTGCATGAAGAAAGTTGTGGACTGAGGTGGTTTTAAAACGAGATTCGTTCCATTATTTCTTATGGGAAAATTCGTATCCAGCTACGAGTTTTTCACCTTACGAGCTACCTTCCATAACGAATTAAACTCGTAACCCAAGTTTCCACTGTACTGATAAAAAAATACGTATTTTCTGAACCGTGTCTCGATTCAAATTTAGTATAAAAGGCTCAGTCTCATAATTTTGATTATTTTTCAGTTTTCATCACCAAATTTAATAAACATTTTGTATTGATCGATTTCATTAAAATAGCATTTTATCGCGCAGATTTCATCACATTTATATATAGTGTATGATTCAAATAAATAATACAAAATATGTCAAAAAATGCTTAATGACAGCTGCTTTATTGGGATTAATTGATATTTCTGATGGTCCCTTGCCAAAAACATTAATTAAATATAATTGATAAATGCTTAGAATTATATAAAAGCAAATAAAATAAAACCATAATAGTATTTTCAGTCTATAAATATACAAATGAACCCCCCTTAATTTGCATAAAACATTAAATACATATAATGTGAAAAGTAACCACGATGCGTTATGCATGTTAATAGTATACCAGAATGCAAAATATCGTGTTTGCGCCATATTAAAGTGGGCAAAGTAAACAGATATTGATAATAAATGGGGGGGAGGGATTTAATATTATATGCATTAGCCATATTAATCTAAATATGCCCATTGACCTATATGTAGGACAGATTGTGTGACAGATTATACTCATCAACAAAATTAACCAATATTTTTGAGCTGGTTCAGTTCGGATTTTTATTTCAACAAAAATATTTCTTGTATAGTTTTTTTCCTGTATTTTCATTAAAATATTAAAGGAATGAAAGTATCATCGATCCTTGACCTGAGAATAATTTAAATACGCTTGGAATGAATACAAAAAAATAGTTGTGATTCATTTCAACGAAATCTTGATAATAGCCTGGAAGAAAGACAAATGTTGGGTGCTAATCATCAACCCCATTATACCATAATCTCGACATGATTGCCTTATTCATTCCTCGAGGCCTTCACACTTGACTTAATGCCCCAGATAACAAGAATCGTGTTTGTTTCCTTAATTTTTACCCGAAACACCTCCACTTATTTTCATATTATACTATCTCGACCATTTCGTTGCAGTACAAGGCTGTTAATTCGTGTAGTGCGGACTGCCACTCCCCGGCTTGGTGTCGGACTTAATTACAAATAAGTGGTCAGATCCTCTGCTCGACCTCGGTAAGAACAGGACACCAAAGCTCCTTAATAAAACTACCCCAAAGTGAGCACCCTGAGGTGTTACCCGCTCAAAGGAAGAGCGTTGTTGATCTTAAGTGAAGGTACGGATATTAACTTGCACCCGAAGCTCCGGAACTCGAGTACATACAAGCTGTTCAAATTTACACCGAAAATAGCCGATGTAATCGATCTTTATATGATTTAGTAGTCTCTAGCGTATATATATAAAAAACTATAATTTATATTTAATATGATATCAATTGCGATAAAATATCATAGAATACAACATTTTTAAGGATCTTCTTATAAACATATTTCTCTTCGATATGTATTTATGACAAATAATCCAGATAAATCCGCATCATTATAGTTTCCATATAAGAATTGATTCACTTTGTCATGATCTAATATGTATTTATGTTATATTTGTTGGAGGTTGAACCTGTGTGTAATTTGCGCATGTATACGGATCCAATCCGGAAATATTTCTTGCGTCATTTTGTTGGTTTTACTCTTAAGTATATTTATTAAAGGGTAGACAAAAAAATAGGGAAGAATTCCATGTTCAGCCCTTTTTTAGTCTAGTCTATTATTCCGTATAAAAAACAAAGACGGTTCATCACAGTATTGATTGCTCCCATCCGGTAATTGGAAAGCGGCTAAGCTCCAATTTTTTGTAGTATTTCGGGAGATGACCTTGGCCAAGACTGACTTTCTACCCATTGAGGAGTTGGTCTCCACCCGAAGCAATCTGACCGTGTACGAGGACCTCAATTAAAAAAATACCAAAGATATGATGGCGGAGATCCTCGGGCACGATACGCTAACGAGAATTATACCCTACGGCCATATTGAACAATTTTCGTCTGACAAACCCATCATTATGTTCCCGAATAACTTACAAGTACAAGGTAAACAACGTCTCGTTACCCGACTCAAATTGTTTTATCGACTCCAATTTTGATATTACCCGCTTGAGTAAATAAGGACACCAAAGAAGACTGGCGCGTTCCTTTCGTTGGACAATTTTGAATCACAAGAACTGGTGTTGGAAAAAACCTTCGATTTATAGTTCATGTGATGTGAATGCATATTAAAATATCAAATTACAATGAACGTAGATGTAAACGTAAGATGTATTACATACAAACTTGATATTTTCCAGTATGACACTAAAATTACTGTTGATCAGATCACTAAACTCTTGATCAGATTCTTCGCTTGGACCAATCAACCAAATACAATATTAATTTTGATCTTCCTGTTATATTGCTTTACTAAACTATCTTTAATATAAAATATTGCAGTAATGTTACATTATATAATATTGGTTTAATTTCTATACCCTTGAATGGCTTAAAACAAATTTGCATGTTTATTCTTTAAGTTCCTAAGCAATACATAATCATAACCTTCTATGTATTTTAAAATCTCACATAATATAATCATCCCCCTGAATATAATATCCTTCTCCTGCCAGGATAAAAAGCTCTACATATTGCTTAAATCATTCTCGTTTTAAAATATTTATTTAATGTATACATTCAAGTACAAAAAGGCTTCAAATCGATATATTTTATGTTTATTTATACACATTTATGTCATTCACAAAATATTGTACCTGTTTCTTTACAAGCACGACACGCAAATTAATGTGCAAAATTATTCAAAGAAGCCTTTATGTATCCCAAAAATTTAACCCTTGATTATATTTTTATCTTTAAATGAATTGTGCTGATTTTTCAAATTTCCCCATTTTAAATTTATAAAATATTTATTGAAAAATGTTTTCACTTTTCCATGTGCTATTCAGTTTTGCAATGGCATATGAAAAGTCTTTGCAGTCAAGTAACAAAGATGAAACTCATGTAAAAGTCACTCTTACGGATTTATTTTGAAGTGAAACGATTCGGAAATGGCAAATAGAATATGTGAGGTCAGTAACAGCCTCTTTGCCGGGAGAAAGGGTCTTGTTTGCCGCAAATAAATGGGAGAGCGAACTTCTCCAGATAAATCAACAGGTGGAAGGAAGTAGAAGCAGGAGGAGTGGCTCAGTGCTTGCTTCAACTTTATTATTGCAGATGAACTCACGATTATGTTAACTTTATGACGTGCAAATAATGATGAGACGAGTTTTATGGGCGGCCATAGACCGACAGGTTTATCGAGAGAGGTTGGGCATTGATTGTTTGAGCTTGGCTAGAATAATCTCCTCCGTGGCTTTGATCTACCATTTAAAGCTTAAGAAAAAAGTTAGAGAAAAGCAAAGCTTATATTGAGCTTCAAAAGAAGATGAATTGAATAAAGATAGTAAATTTGCATAGGAATAATGCTATTCTTCTTCAATAAAGTTAATCGTCGATTGTACTCCTCAATTAGATATTATTAAGAATAAACATATTCACTAATAGGTTTATTTAATAGATTATGATCACCTGTACCCTAAATGCAATTACAAACATCACATGTCAATAATCGAATTAATGCATCACTAATGTGTGATAATTATTCAAACGCGGTACAAATTATCAATTCGCAATTTTCGACAAGTAGATGATTGCAAACAGAAACATTGTACTTTCAATTAAAATGCTATTTTATCATACAGATGGCTCTAAAGTCACTTTCTATTGAAATACATTTATAACTTTTGTTATAAACACATTTACATTACTATTTTTTTTTAATATTGATGTTTATTCGGAGATTGCTTCGGAACCTTAGGATTAAAGATCAAAATGATGTTACATCCAAATTCGCCAAGAACTGACTTTTTAAGATATGAGCTTTTATTCCACAACTACAATAGAAAGTCATACATCCATACCATAACTTGGATTAATCAAGTGCTATAAAGAACAAAGTTTTCGCCAGATGCCTAAGAACTTTCTTTGTTGTGCAAATGATCAACAATATCAATAGTTAAAATTGGATCACTAGTAGAAAATTCTATATAGTATTTATTGTAAACAGCTTCGATTCATTTGAAAAAAATACATCGATTCAATACAGTTTTTCGAAAGCAACCTCGTTTACATTTAATCGACCCTCACATAATCCTTGTACAAATGATGTATGCATCGTAATAGTCGGCGTCGATCTTTTTTGCTCCAAATCGGAAATTACCAACAAAAAAGTAATCAGTTATCCACTCTTCAAGTCCGAGGGCATTATACCCGAAGAGTCGGCAGGAACCGATTTGACTGCTGACCAGCTCGATTCGCCCGGGCCATTAAGCAATAAAATTTACTGCAACGTGCCCGACAAGTACGGCCCGTTTGAGGCTGCTGCATGAAGAGATATCGATTTATACTTTGGAAATGTGGCTTTAAAATAAGTCTACATCGAGATTACCCCGAGATGTTCGCCATCATCCGCGAGGAACTTAACTGGAATATACATTTTCATCACGTATGCTCGGCGAAAGACGTACAGCGTCTGAGGATCTGCCAACCCAACAAATGTGCGTTGTGTGAGCAAACAAGATTTGTGGCAGGAACAACCCGGGGGTAACTAACCGTTATGGTGATTTTATGAAAATATGCCAAAACGAAACCTAATACTTACAACTGTTGGGGGAATACGAAATCTTTCAGGTACTTGACGTGGCTTTCAAAGTCGACATACCAAAATCGACAATAACCTCATGAAGTACATTATAATTTCAGTATAAAAACTGTAATACTTTAACTCTATTAAGGCTTTGTTAAATATTGTATCATTGCATCGTTTTTATGCCATTAGAATTTTTTATGCCGTCCTAAATCTAAAATAATTGTTTGTGTATTTGATCATTGAATCTCAATTGACTATTGTTCATGAACTTTTGAATTTGAACATTTTTTGCAAATGTTCACTCTCGCCTCGAAGACCGACGTATTGCGCGCGCATCCTTCCTCTCCCCGACCCGCTTCACTTCGCCAGACATGCGCCAACATGGTGCATTCGTTAAACGTCTTGCAAAACAAATTCCGCGCATAAATAATGATTATGCTAATTTAAAAATAGCCTTTTTGAACTTAATCATTATTTCAGTAGGTGATATAAATCCATCATTTTACTAAGCTCCACTTTTTCTGTTTTCGCATGATAGAACCATAGGGAGGTATCATCATATAAATAAAAGATTAATTGACATGATTATTTTTTGCATGGAAAAAATATAAGGCGTATATTCATGATTTATTGGACAAATTACAAAATGCTGAGATTATACATATATTTTTTTTTATAAAAAAAATATGTGTGGGAGTCATATCGACACCTCATATCTAATTATTTGGTTTCACACGAAAGAATTTTGTACTGACCGCTAATACTAAGTACAAAAATATTTTATTTAATTACAACCAAGCCATAAACGTGTACCAGTAATGTATTCATACAGCTTTTCCTTATCGAACAATACACACACAGTATTTTATTTCTTGGAAGTAGATCAATAAATGATTGGGACGATAGCATCACTTTAATGGTTGTTCATAAAATATACATAATATAAATACACAAAGAGGTTAATATTTATTTAAAACCAGTATTCGCTTTCGAACAACAAAACGCAATGATCGTGGTAAACGCAGTGTACAGTCTGTGAAGTCCTCGGATGGTTTTATTCTATTTCTAATGTGATGGATGAGTTTTACGTGATGTGTTTTATACATGGATAAATTCTAAGCCGGGATGTCTGGATAAATGCATATGGACGATATGCTAAATGGAAAAAATTGACATTATCAATATCGAAATATACACTTTGAATTAATTCCCATTCGGTAAAAATGGCCCATTACATCTTCATCATAATATTAACATAAGTAATCCACTGCAGGTCTCTTTAATCATATTATATATTCACCTCTTCATACGCTCGATATTGATGGTAGCACAATCTCCAAGTTTTATTTATGCTACCCCAATGTCTGGGTGAACGTATTGAAGAGCAATAATCCAATTCAAACCAAACAACCAATCCGAACCAATATTTGGTTATGATTAATTTTAAAATGAATTTAATTGTATCCAAAAATAGTGTAGAATATGTGGATAAAGTGATTTTCTGATATTCGGCGTCGTTCAGAATGCTACAGCGTTGAAGAGGCGAGGGTTCGGAGCACTCCTCTTCGGTCTCTTGGACTTCGGTTTCTTACTTCAACCCTTTTAATACAATCATTTTTATATTGTGCAAAATAGAAAAGCTGTTATATTCTCTAAACTTATTTCTTGTTTTGAATATAACAGTTAGTTTAGTTTTGATTGAGCACCTAAAAAGTTCGAACAGATTAATTCTTATCCGATGATACGAAATCACTAAATTTTACGATTCAGCCATTCGTCGACACATAAACTCGATGAAAGAAATTAAGGAAGAAATTTGGACAACTTTCTACTACAAATGTTCTACAGACGCAAATGCTAAACATCAAAATTGTCCAGCTGGCGCAAAATGGTGTAAGATTGAAGCTAGAGTATAATTCAATAATTTCCACCACCATAAGCTACCTTTGACTGCAGAATTTCAAAAAGTCATTAAACCAGTCTATAAATATTTATCATGAGATGAACTGTTGACCAAATATTTAGGAGCACAAACACAAAGTAACAATGAATATTGATGGATGTGGACTTTCGTTTCCATAAACCTGCATTCTGCACAAAGTTCGTTAAAAAGGCAAGTTTTCTTGTCGTGATTATCTTCAATCAAGAATTTAATGGCATTTTGAAAGTTTAAGTTACAATATGATATCAAATAAGTCATGTAACTCAAGCTTACGTTCATCATAGATTTCGCTAAAGACCTATATTGACCAAGTGTTGGTATAGTAGATAAGATCCTGGACTCTTATTACAAAGGTTCGGGTTCAAATCCAGATTGTGGAAAAAATTTTCACCGTACCAACACATTTGGGAGATCGGAAATATTAATATTTCTGATCGATCGTCTCGATCCAGGTTTACCCTGATTTCCTGGATTAGAAAAAGTAAATGCTGAGGCGATTAATGAAGTCGTGCAGGGACGCCCATTAGTGAGTGATTGAATTTGCAACAATAATTAAATTATCATTTATAAATAATGATAATTTCGCTACTCACTCATAGATTCTCTCCTCTCCTACCTTTCCAAATAATCCTATCCTTACTTTACCACGTGTGGAAGGCAACGGGAAACCACCACATTAAATCCTTTCCCTAGTAAAATCTCCTATGGAGATCGCCTACGTCCGATGGTTCGGATATGGCACATTAAGAAGAAAGACCTATAATTGATGAAAAGGAGCAACAATCAGCTTTGAATTTTTTTTATGAAGAATCATCACTAACTTATAGAAAATGATCGTTCAAATCATTTTCTATAAGTTAGTGTATGTCTTCATGATCAATATTAATATCAAGTTTCTGGCAAAGTTCTACAATGAAATTTGTAGTGTGTTCAATTTCATTTTCTTTTTCAAATTGCGAATGAGTTATATTTTCAAAATGTTTACTCAACTTTTTCCATATTCCATACATACATGATGATGTGACCTTTTGCCATCACTTTCCTATATTTTAATCGCATGTTGAATATTAAAATTCTTCCAAAATTCTTTAAACGATTTTCCATCGTCGAACGCTAGTATTGCTTGAGTAAATGTAATTTTTAAATAATAGGCTTTAAATGTGCCATGGTCCATGGGTTGCAAAATACTGGTGATATTAGGGGGTAAATACACGATTTTAACGTTAGGATGTAAATTTTCGATGTGTGGTGGATTCCCTAGTGCATTGTCTATTATTAAAAGTATATTGAATGGAATTACCTTCTGTTTACAATATTGTTCTACTTCTGAAATAAATACATTTAAAAACCAATCTTCAAAAATAAATTGTGTCATCCACCCTGTTTTGTTTGAGTGGTAATATAGTAGTAAGATATATTGATTCATTTGAGGGCTCTCGGCTTTTTAGATTGATAAATCATTAACGGTTTCAGTTTATATCCATCAATATTGCCACCCAATAAGAGTGTGAAACGATCCTTAAATGCCTTGAAGCTAGACATACTCCTTTCTTCCTTATTTATAATGCGCACGCAATGCGAAGCAATTGTAAATGAACACTTGATAGTGAATAAAAGACCACGTCATTTCTTTACATAAACAATGCACAAAAAATCGATTCATTTGCTCCTCTTTTAGAAGGAAATGATAATTGAACAAAGACTCATTCAACACGCAGCGAAGAACAGCAAGCAGTTAAATAAACAAACACTCTCGATAACACACAATATTCGGTCATTTCTTTGCGTAAACAAATAACACACTTGAAATCGAAATCATTATAAATCGATAAATTTGGGCTTAACGATCTATACAATCATGCGATGCATATGAAGAAGCTCTCTGTCTCAGTCACCCGAACTACGCTAAGTTCTCTCTGTCTCTGTCCGCCTCGGAGCTTCAATGCACAAGAGTGCTCTTTTTAATAGTGAAGGTTAAAACGGATATTTCCGATAGTACTCCCATACAGCTTAAGATGATGGGTGTCTAAATTGCCGTGTATTTCAGCAATGATAAATGACCTCAATCTGAAAAAAATGTAAATTATGCTTAAATTATTAATAAATATGTGGTAAAATTTTTGTAATTGTGTGTTTATTCAGTTCGTCAAAAAAAAATCCAAAAAAGTGCCGTCACACTGAATGGTCCCCTTAATTCAAAATAAACAAGCAAAAATCAACGTTGCTATTTTTTCATTTGCAAATGGACTTTTTGAAACTAGTGAAAGCATTGAATACAAATTAGATAATAATATTGTAATTATAAACTATACAGTAATCCATATTTTTCAATTGGATTTGCATTCGATTCCGATTCTCCATTGACGTCGGCCATTCCCCCTTGAATCCAGAAGTTGCATATGCTTCCTTCGTCACAAAAGGCATTATTTAACTACCGGATGTGGAAAGAAATGCAAGAAATGTGCATTGATAAATAAATGATATTCGAAACGGGATACGTCCTATATTTATCATGGAGCACGTGTATTTTATAAATGACACAAATGTCAAAACATGCTTAGTCTGTGTGCACCTACATCCGGTCCTTTCAAAATCCAGTGGGAATGTAACTTGCTTTTTTCAGTATAAAATAAATTTTCGTACATAAAAAATAAGTATTAATAAAAGTACTATAATTTTTGATGACACAACATCTGTGCCATAACCTAAACATCCGATCAAAATATGTGCCATGTTCCCGCCAATGTTTACTGTCCGACAGCATAGACCATATGCCACTTTTTGAAAATGATTAGAGACTTTCATTGACTATTAAATAAGTTAAATAAGAGTTTTCGGGATTGGTTTATGTTTATTCGTGTAACTATCAGGCCAGTCCATAAGTTCGTGCGCATTTTTGGGTTCTAACAGTTCGTAATAAATTACATCATACATATCACACCAAACACTCAAATGTTAATTTTTAGGATTTATTGCGAATACGACCTGATATTCTACATCTATAAAATTAAAAGTCAACATCCAATCAATCTAATAATAATTCAATAACGTATTTATTACTGGATTGCGATCATTTATTTCATCAATTCGTTAGTAATCTGTTACTGAAAATCTGTTTTTTTTTAATAATGACTCACTAGCAGGCCAACGAGGTAAACATGTTCTAGATTCCTATCATATTTGTACCACACAGTAGAAAAAGTATAATAACAATTCAATAAATTAGTCAATCCTTATCAAATATCATTGGGAAAACGTGATCAAGTAATAAATGCAAAAACGACTTAATTTAGTTCCTCAACCATATTGCTTATAGTTATCAAGTTAATTTTGATAGCATTATAAGTGATATTTTGGCTTTATTTATTATTTTTTGAGTATATTTATATATATTCAAGTTGTCCTCGTTTAGATCGACGCCCGATGGTTTCATCGTCCCATCCTCCTCTTTAAAATAAAGTATACTGTTGCACAATATAACCACGACCTTTTGTCGTGGTTCAATCCACGACCACACCTAGGAAGCGCAAATTGAATGACACAATCTGAATGTTTACTCTGCGACACATTTCCTGGGAAGAAAAAAGTGGGTAAAACGACACCTGGGTGGGATTGGATCGAGCAACCTACCTGAACTAAGAGAATATTTCACGCCAGGAACAGGATCTATTCATACGGACCACAACACAAAAGGAACTAGGATAAATATTGGCACTAAGAAGGATCGATTGTCCTTTTTTACTTGTCGAGCACAATGGGTATCATGTTGAATGAAGAATGATGCAATTTTTTGGTACTCACTGGATTCTTTTGAGGAATTGCGTACACCTTTATGTGGTCGAGTATTTTGGTTAGTCGATCAATCAAGGATGATTGACAGTCTTGCGATTATATATTATTTGGGATCTTATAAATTTATTCAGCTTGAACGAACTTTCGCGATGAGTCCAATGAAATCAACCCTTAGCACGTTGAAGTGTCAATGTCGGTTCCGAATTAAATTTAAAAATCAAATCTATTATATTTTTTGAATCGGTTTGAGACGCAAAATATTATATTTCGTTGTGCGGATCGCAAATATTTTACAGGCTTAGATTCTTGTGAAATCCATCGATATATTCTCATGTGAATACCGCATCTTCTCTCTTTGAAATAGACACTGAAGATCGACGCATTCTTAGATACTGCTTACAGCAAGCACTTCAAGTTTTCCTCAGTACGAGGAAAATATTTTATATGGGAATATCAAAGTTTTACAATGTTTCATATCCATATGTGGTAATGGAAGATATACTGCTGCTTAGGGATCTCAAAAAAAAAAAAACATAACTCGACAGTCCTTTTTGATACATTAAGGGATGATATTTATTACTAAGTACAAATCCAAATTTTAATCTATATATCTATTGATTAAGATTGATTTGATTTTAAATATCGTTTATATGATATTCATTTCAATCCGTATAAGTTATATGCAAATAAATATATTGATTAATATGAATTTTGTAAAATTTCAGTAGCATTTTTAGATTTATTGAATTTCAACATCCCTGCGCACAACATCCTAAGCCGCAGGATACGCTATTTACGATGCACTTTGATGCACACAAGAATTTTATGCAAGTGTCTTCATATTTCATGTGCTTTGTGCAGACATTTTCCAGAAAAGACTAGTCTCTTTGTATACGTACACTTTTTAAAGGCTAACTTCGAGAAATCCTCATGGATTTTATTATTTTTCCTTTGACCGTCAACGTAACTGTTTGACCGTTAAAGTACACATTCAGGAAATATAACGGCAAAAATGCGCAAATTCATAAATTCTCAATAGTTAAAATATTGACTAAAATTATAGGATGCGCTTTTAAGGTTCGACGTGGTCATCGTAAATCCTCGCAGAGACGGTGTAAGTAACAATTGAAGTTTTCCTTCACCTGTTAAGTGGCTTTCGAAGAAATTGCAACTTTGAAAGTGAAAGAAACACAGAAGCTTTCAAAGCTAAGCGAAAGCTTAAAAGTTCTCGGTAAAGTGGCGTATAATGATGCATGTTTATAAACCGCTTGTTCAGCAAACTGTGAGCTTCTGACGTACACTTTTGTATTCGCTAAAAGGATCTCGATCCAATACTATAATATTTAAAGTGTCGGTTCCATGATAGGGAATTAAAATATAGGTTTACTAGTAGCAACTAAGAACTTTGAGAATTTATAAGATACACACTTAAGATGTAAATAAGGATCTCGGGAGGCTACAAATTTAACATGAAATTGTAAGCAAAATATATATAGAACGATTTATCATCACAGATATTGTGATTGGACTTTGTCTAAAATATCTCTGACAACATAGATAAATAGTAATTTCAGAAGAGAACTAATTTTATGCTTCAAGAATTCTAATCAATGGGTTGTCCAATGCGCATTTAATAGAATCAAGAAGCATGTCCATTATAAAATGGTCTTCATTCAAAGTTAATAACCCTTTTCTATTAGGATATCCATATAGAAAAAATATAGGCTATGACTAAACTTCTGCAATATTTTAAGTGGAAGACAATGAAAACCACCACATTGAAGTCCTTTATCTCTAAAAATAATGAGAAACGTATTTATGTAATATAAGTAGTTATGTTAAGATAAAATCATTTGAATAAGATTTTTATAAATTAGCAATGGAAATTCAGTCAATCATAAGCGGCCAGTATTATTTTATAAATCACCTCAGTATTTTATTTATTTAGATCCAGGAAATCAGGCTAAACCTGAATCGAGACGATCAATCAAAACACCCTTGATCTCTGTAAACTTGTTGATATGGTGATTTTTTTCCATAATCTGGATTTGAACCCCAATCATGTTCCATGAAAGATAGTAAAGATTTTGGATGCTGTATCTAAGATCAATACATTTTAACCCCATGATTTTGTCAAAAAATTAGCAATTTTTCTTCTCTTGGCGTTGTTCTGATTAAGATCCAATTGAGGGCTATTATTTGTAAAAAATACAGCAGTTTATAAAAAATGGACGTTTATAGAGTTTTAAGACCTTGTCGACGTTTCTCTCAAGTTTGTTAGGTGGTAAGGTTGCCCCAGCAACGTAGCTGACGTGTCGGCAATGAGTCAATGAGGTTTTCTTTATCAATATAGGTAGCAATTGGCCAGATTCCGATAAATACTCATGTGCGAGAAATAATCAAATATCAGTACATAATCCGCTGGAAGCGTGATCGGAAAGCTCATTTATTGGTCCTTTCGTCGTATATTTCCTAGGCCAATCCTCGCGTTATTTATACCCTAATAAGGCTTGACTTTCCTGCGAAGCCTTATTATTATTTCTGCGTTAAAATATATCATAACCCATTTTCTGGAAGGCGGTCAATTGTTGATAATCCAATCGCTTCCTACAGTCGCCGCACGCGACTTGATCACGCTACCCAACTTGCCACTTAAGCGGCATATCATTATAACGGCTGCCAGAGGTGCCAAACCAAGTTGTCGGCGAAACTTTTAAATGCTCCGACAACCAATTTATGAAACATATATTTCTCCTGCAGATTAAATTCAACGTCTTCATCTGGGCTAATTACAGAAGGCATGCACGCGGAAAATATTTTTTCAGCTTTGCATGTCACGACAAATTCAATTAACAACGTCAAAATTATCAACAATATGGAACATAGTATTACTTACATAGCAATCATCATAGTGGTCTAATGTCTTAGTCGATTCGACTAATATTCATTTTTAAATCATCTTAAACATCGTTGAATGAATGATGGTCAATATCGTGGTTTAGATCACATAGATTGACCATTTTTTATCATGCTTACAATTGAATTAATTCAGTTTATCTCCAATTAATGCGAATTTGTATTTATTTTCTTTAACCTCTATGATAGGATGATCGCGTATTTGCGAGCGAATTCCAATGATTCAGAAAGACAGAGACGGATAAAACATAGCGCAGTTCGGTAATTGTGC
The DNA here is from genome assembly GCA_008973525.1 of Stenopsyche tienmushanensis. NCBI lineage: Eukaryota > Metazoa > Arthropoda > Insecta > Trichoptera > Stenopsychidae > Stenopsyche > Stenopsyche tienmushanensis. Next base: position 642,699 of record WACJ01000139.1, read on the forward strand.
ATGGGAGACAGAGACGGAGAGCTTTCTACGTACATCGCACGATTGTATAGATCGTTAACCCAAATTTATCGACCAAAAATGATTTTTGAATGATATTTCAAGTATATTATTTATATTTACCAAATACTTTGTGCTATCGACAGTGTTTATTTATTTAACTCGTTCTTCAAACGCGAATTCACCGTCTCATTGTTACGTATTTCTATAACGACTTGCTAACGCTAACTTTACGAACGTCTTTCTATAATTTCTTCTAGTTAACAATACTGATTCACATTGGGCAATGAGAGTATTAAATATAAGTTTCATACGCGCTGCTGCGCTAAAAAATAGCTTAACTTACGCAATTTTCGACTTAATCCATATATTAAAAACTTAACTTTATATCAATGCGAAAAATGCAATGCTTTTGAGCAAAAATTTAAATTGATTTGACCTTGAAATTCGTGCTTTCAAGTATGTATATACTTTTGGCACTTATCCTGCTTTACATACGTCATTCGGCGATCATCCAATGGACTGTTAAATACATCTGTTTTATAAATTCAATAAGAATTCGTATTCATAGTAATCATATATCAATAGAAAGTGGCGCTAGAATATTTCAGTCATGATGATCATTTTTATTTATGATTATATTACTATTTCATTTCGATTCTTATGATTAATCTGGAGGATATGTAGAAGAAGCAATGATCTTGAATTTACATATTTTGGCAATAAATAAATTAGATTTTCAAGAATTGGCGCGAAATCTGACAGCTGAATGACTTGTGTCAAAACGCTGAAGGATACGCAAATACTGTTTTCAAATGGAAGTACTACACACATTGGCGTATTTTTTTAACGATACAATATCATATGAATCTTTCATCAACGTAATAATCTTTCAAAATAAATGCATGATACAAATAGTTGACTACTTCTGCTTTGATAGAAAGACGAAGGCGTGTGCACTAATAAACATAATGAAAGATTACTGCCACAAATTATTATATACCGAAAATTGTTTGTTTAGCCTGCCTTACTAAAAGGTTTCGTAACTTATATACTTGCAGTGAAACTCATGAGGACTTGTGTTTTACCATACATGGTGTTATTCATTATCACAATCATCCCTAAATGGATAATAATTAAAAAAAATAACGGTAGCCAAATCGTCATATAATAGCACATTCACAGGCTTGTCCTCCATTGTCACAATGTAAAAGAAGACCACCTAAGATTTTACGCAGAATTCATCCTATTGTTCCATTAGTCCCAGTTTCACGCTGGGCCTCCATAAAATAAACAAACTCCACCTTTACAAATTTTGGAAAGTGGGTAATTAGGGCAGTAGGTGGGTGTCCCATACTATTTAGGTGGAATCTATCAAAAGTTTTCTTATTCTTTTGATCCTTTTAGACAGGATCTGTCAAAGCTTTCAGCTTGGTGAGTTCTTAGTAAACGACGTATAGAGCGAGAAATAAACTTTTGCAACCTCGGGTAAAACTTCTCTGCTGGATAAATATTTTTTTCATTAAATACATCCCTAAACAAAAATAATATATTTTCTTCGTGATTTTATTTACAAAATAATGATTATTTTGTTAAACTTATCAATGTAGAATATGTTGGTTGTCTTAATTAAATATTTGAGAAAGATTTCGAATTATGAGAATTTTGCTCAGGCAAAAAATAATAGCATGTGCCAAATGATTTATACTTTATAAATCAGGTAATATTTTATATATTTAATAGAAAAAGCTTAATTAATAATATAAATTTGCAATGAATATGTCTATTTAATTAGAAGCGGTAGTCTTGATAAAAAGCACCCCTCAGGGAAACCCGGAGGACATAAACTATAGTTCTTCGTTGGATGAAAAAAAAAAAAACGATATAGGCTTCTACAAAAGACACTATCTAGGTATTAAAATGAACAGGGTCGTAACAAGGGCGTGGCAAAGCAAACCCCCGCTACGGGCGCAACTGGGCTTGGGGCGCAAAACGCAGAATACCGACCCGGTCGAGAGTTGCGCATGCTTTTTATTTTACTCAACTATTCTACTTTACATGAACCAATACTCATTGATTCCGTCCGTTTTTATAATATATACTAAGTTAATGTCTAATGCAGTGTTTCTCAACCGGTGCACCGCGGTGCACTGGTTGTACACAGTCTGTTCAAAGTGGAATAAATAAACATGCTGGCCGTCAGAAGCTCTATGAACGGAGGTAACTGGGACTGGTCGACAGAAGCAAGACGAAGATAACAGGGCCCCGGTATTCAGCTGAGAGTTCTCGCCTACCTTACAATGGATAAATGTATTACCAAACGAAATCATGAATCAGACCAAAATATTAATGACACAGGGAGTACAAGTGAAAGAAGTAGTGACGATATTACTAGACATCATACGTCTCATACAAAAGAAAATGTATCCAGTAAAATCAGAAAAAATAATCGACAATATTCTGAAGAATATTTATGTTTCGGTTTTACGTATTTTTACGCATTATGTATTTAACTCAAAGTATGAGTATATTTGAAAACTTCGGTATTTCGGATTGATATTGCGCTATTCGAAAGACTTACCTAAAACAAAGAATTTAAACATCCATTAGACCAAATATTTTGTGTGTATATTTTAGATGACAAATTAAATGATAGCTCAAATTTATCTTGTAAATCTTATTATCCTCACCTGAGAGCTCTTACTGCATGAATTTTGAAATCCTGGACACCTTTGGAATTTGGCTCACCAGCTTTTGAACCACACTGTACAATTTTTCACAACGTCCATCTAAACTTAAGACTATTGATTGATCAAGGCTGATCGATTTCGTAATCAAACAATTGCGGATTGCTTTTATATTAAATACGATTTCATACCTGAAATTAAATATTTGACACATTTTAGTCCAATTATTTAGCTGATGATACATTTTTAAAACGATATATGATGTATTTTCTTTAATCTAAGGAAAAATTGATGCTTAATGAAGCTTTTAGCTATGAAATGCTAAATGAATCACTTCCGAATATCGTACTTTACATATACATTTGAATGTTAGTCGTGACTTTAAAAAAATGATACAAAAATCGGACCTAAATCCTACATCTTAAAATAGACATCTTGATTTTCCAATCCACTATGAATATTATTTCCGATCTGTGTTCTTGAAATCTCAATGCAATTGTTCAACATTAAACATTTCGATGATAAGCCTAATAATCGTATTACAATATACTTAAAAACTATGACTACTTGCCTCAATATTTTAGCTGCATGACGATCAGGATACAGTCTGGAACACGGATCACATTCCGGAACGGCACAACACTCTGTGTATTAAAAAATATCATTTAACATACGCACATGCACATCCTAACCTGTGAAAATAAAATATAGCTCTGCACCGAATATTGTTGCATAACATAAATTCGACGCCTAAACTGGACGGACAAATTGAAGCGCATTTATGACAAATTATTAATATTTATAAGAAAAACTATTTTTTAAAAATCATGGAATTAAATAAGCTGCTGCGATATATTCCCAAAAATATTATTTTTCAAAAAAAATCACCATCCTTTTCGTTGCATAAATATATTATTTTTTAATGAATTTCAAATTTGATAAAAATATTTTTGGGAATATATCAAAAGAGCTCATCTTAGAGAGAATCTCATGCATTATTTCAATAGTTTTTCATAATAATTTACATTTAGTATTAATACATTTATATTCGTACGTTCAATTGAGCCGTCGAATTAAGCTAGGCGACAATCAGTGCGTGTTCGGTTCTTAGGTTATACGGTTTGGCTTAATCATCAGAGGGATATATCTTAATAAATAAAGTGCAGTGTTGTTCCAGAATGTGTCCCGTACTCCAGGATCTATCCTGAACGCCATGCAGCGTCGATACTCAGGCAAGTGTTCTTAGTTTTTTAAGTGTTTTGTACTGCGACTTATAGTAAATTGGAGGTCCTCGATGTCTATTTTAAGATGTAGGATTTAAAGCCGATAAATTATGTTTTTTTTAAAGCCACGATAAACTTTTGATTTTATTGTCACAATTTATTGTCACATGGAGTGCGGAATAAGATGTCGATGGTTGAATACAGTAGGATGGTTTCAATGGGTATCTGATGAGCTGTGCGCCTGGTCGTGGCGGAATCTTCAAATCGTCATGCAGTCTGACCGCTGAGGAAAGATTCATAATCATCATCATCAGTCTGTATTCGTCCACCGTTGAACGCATGAGTCTTCATCCCTCTCGATCCTCCGCTTTCCGCATCCAGCTTCATCCTGCTATTCTTTCGATGTCGTCAGTCTTACAGGGGTCTCCTCTCCAACACTTTTCTTCCCCATCGACCGTCGTTTCTTCGACACATTTGTCTCCCCCATTGCCACTTAAGTGTATCAATTCTTTCAGTAGCGTCTACTACTCGAGTTTTTCTTCGGATATCCTCGTTTCTGATTCTATATTATAAAGACACTCCAAGCATAGATCTTTCTATGGCACGCTGGGAAAACTTTATTCTGTGTAAAATGCCTGATATTAGATTCCACGTCTTCGTGGGTTAACACTGGGATGATGCGTTGGTTAAATGCTGCCATCCCAGTGGTATTCGTCTGTCAGTTTCTGTTGAGAAATTCTGTCGTCCTAGTTGTATTACTTGTCCCAAATAAGTGTATTCATTTTCAACCTCAATTTGTGTTCCCCCAATGGATATCGCCCCGAAGGTCTGAGAATTTTGACTATTTATCATGGCTTCGATTTTATCCATGTTCATTTTCAGACAAATTTTACTTGACACTTCGTTTAGGTCTTGGAGCATGTCTTTCAGACGCAAGCTTTTCAGACGATTCGGCTATTAATTCTATGTCACAATTTCTCCACTTGTGTGTTGTCAATACTGTGTCGGCACTTTTTCTAAGATAGCAGTTTAAACACATCTTCCAAAGCGTTTATGATAAGCTTGGGAGATAGTTTATATTACAGCGTTGTAGTGAGTCTAAAACTGCCCAAGAAAGAAAGTGGCTGATTATATTTTTCGGTTTTCTGGATGATTTGTCTTAGTATGTGGATATGCTCGATGATACTAAAGCCTTTTCTAAATCCAGCCTGTTCTCGAGGTTGAAATTTGTTAAATCGATCTGCCAGCCTATTAGTTTTAACTCTAGAGAATATTATATATCACAGTTCGTAAAATCAGGTCAAAATATTTATTATCTTACATTTTACATCAAAAAATACCTCCAAAAAAGTATTTTCTTCTAAACTTTTTTCAAATCAGCGCCATTTATATATTTTTTTTTTAATTACAATTTATTTTTTTAATATTATATAAATGTGCTATAATAAATCTCAAAATTATTATTTTCATTATATGATATATTCACTATGAAAAAAAATTAAAAACTACCTATTTTATGTACCGTTAGAGTGAGATGACCCCTTAAAGAAAAAGCACATCCACATTTGCCTGCTTTGAGAAATGTCTTAGAAAAGTATATAAACTACATAGAAAGACTTAAGGATCGTTCTCAAAAACAAAGTTGCAGATAAACAGCCATATAGTATCGTATAACTGAAAACATCAATCAAATATGTTTGGATGCACAAACATTTCTTTCAAGTTTTGTTGACATCTTGGTAAACACGCTGAAGAGTTTGATGTAGAATTTATATATAATCCCACGAAAGTTATGTTTTTATAATGTTTAATGATTCAAGTATAAAATCTGTTTCTAAAATTTTGTCATTGATTTGGCTGCATAAATTGTTGGCGAAATATTTGCTTCATTTTATTCAGCAGTAAGCCAAGACATAAATCGTCATCAGATTAATCATTCAAATCAAATTCTTTCTATATTTATATCCTGCCTAAATACAATATGTTAGGAATAAATATTTATAAACCTACAGCTGTTGGACATACAACATATCTCAGATGATTTGCTACATCTAAACAAGGTCTGTTAAATATGCAAATATATGAGAGGCTACTTCAAATAAATTAACACCTTGCTCGAAATTTTCCACTAATACCGGCTACCATTGAAGTCGTCTCAATAAGCCCCATATATCATATTCGATTGACCTAATGTATTTTGTTGGAGCACGCAATGCCACAGAGTCCGTGTTTAATAGCTCAAAGACCCCAGTATTTTTATGGGTGCTCATCCGATGTGTTCTCGGCGTATAATGATGATTTACGCGATTCATTTTCAAGAATGGGCATAAATAACGCGGTGAGGCTTCATTGCTTCCTAATGTATGTAGAAATGGGTTACTACGATGCCATCACACCTTTTTTGTATGGATACCCGAAAGGTGAAATACGATCCGTGGCCTTTTAATAATTGTCTTCGTCGAAGTTAAGGGCGGCTACCCGCTGCTATCTGACCATAAAGATCCGTGTATCACGCTGAGGGGGAATTGCAAAATGAAAATGGACCTCAGCCCTTCTTGTGATTTTAAACTTTTTTTCCTTTCTCATCTATTTATTTATTTTAGGTCGTAAACAAAGTTTGTATGGAGACACCCTGCGTAGAGTTCGATAAATCTTGGAAACTTTCTCATTGAAGCGCATCCCTATGATGGCGCGCTTGGGGAGTTCCGCAGGCTCTCAAAACTCACCCCGAAAGAACAATGCACATATTTTTATATATATATTATTTAAAATTTATTTTTCTTAAAAGCACATCCATATCCATTATTCAATTCCATCATCGATGTGAAAAATACGTCTTTAAAACCCAAACTAAATTGAATGAAGCTCAAAAAACAAAGTGCTATATCCCAGTGATTCATCGATACATGGACAATTTTAAAAGTGTAGCATGGGATAAATTGGCTTCAATAGAAAGCCACTATTTAATGTGTTCCTTGTGGAGAGTTAGTAAAGAATCTTGGCTGAAAATAAACATCTTACCTTTCTCGTCTTCGAGTTGGCTTTGATTATGCTTAATGAAGATCTTCATCGTCATCGAAAAGTCTCGCAGTTGGGACTAGGGAATCCAATCCCGAGCCATAATTTCGATCCCGAGATTTCGGGATTGCATTAGACCATCGTGAGCCCCCATTTCGTATAACACCATCAATGTGACTGATAAAATTCCTTTCTGCTGAGACACGGACTAAAACTCGCAAAATTCCCGATTTCCCGATAAATTATTTATTTCTATCGCTGCAAATGAATACTTATATACTATAATACTTTGATGTGGTTCGTAATTATATTACGGAGGAATGCAAAAATTCTGAACCCCGTATCTATTATATTTCATATCAATATTCCCATTATTAGAGTCGAGGTGTAGTAAATACATCACCGGTAGGGAAAGGTTAATATAACAATTTGAAAAATATATGTACTCCATATATGTATACATAGATTAGACTGCCCCAAGGCGTCGCCTAAGCTTGCTAATTAGTAGTTACGCCACTGTTTCCAAGCGTCCAGATTTCGGCGGAAATTTCTCGATTTAGTAGCCTTCAACGTGCCCGTGAGGTGTACGATTTCTGTTAGATTAAAAATTCAATCCCGATTTTTTTGGGATTACGTTCACTAATCCCGGGATTCATGAGTACCTAAAACTGTCCGGAATCCCGGGATTGAATTCCCTATTGGTTGGGACCCATCTCCTACTTATGATCAGCAATTAGTCCAAAATATGACCTGATCATATATTCATGTTTATTATAATCACTCGCTGTTTCAAATAATTTAAAAAAATTCAATCAAACATGAATATTTTTTTATTGATTAATAAGTCGATGTAAAAATAATTATGTGCTAAAGTGTCAATAATATTATTTTTCCAAACCGTAACTTGCGCTTTTGAATCTTGTTGATATTCAAATAACATTTATTTTCCATATGTTGTAAATAAATTAATAGAAAATTTCAACGAAATGTTTTTGCTTTCGATTTTGATTAATTCAAAACTTACTCTAATAAATGATTTCTTAGAAATTAATCAGTATTTCAATAAATAAAATTGGTTGCAGTTAGTAACACTTGATCTGGCGCATTCTTTAATCGCATATTATTACACTGTTACAGAATTGTGAATGCGCTATAAATGAATGAGCATCATCAAAAGCGTATGATGATGAGAATAAAATTGCATACAACGATTGCCAAAGGGGTTAAGTCGATGGATGGGTGGTTGAAATCAGATTTATTAGAAGATATTTTATGATAAAATCATAAGGTGATATTTTTAAATTGATACAACGATAAATCTTCAAAGTATATAAATTTGAAAATCTATAAATTTCAAGTTGCCCCCATCTGCAATAAATTTATTTCATCAACAAACAAAAAAAGCTTTGGCATCGCTGATTAGAAATTCACAAATCAAGCATTCATACAATACAATAGCTCACTCAATCCGCTCTCCTTGTCTAATGCGATACATCAAAAAGAGACGGATGTATGCAAACATCATCGATCGTTTGGAATTAAAGAGCTTTTAAGCATCCCGTGATTTATGTCAATCGATCTCGTATAAATCAATATTGTACACCAAAAAAAAGCTCAATCGTATAAATCAAAATGTCACAAAACATTTGTATATCGCACTTCTTTGAGGCAGGTGAATAAAAAAGTAATACCCGGATATTTTAATATCAAAAAAAAACAACAGGAATTTACTGTGTTTGTTGCGCTTTTTGTATGAGCGATAATGAAATATGGATAAAAATATTCAAATAAGGGGCACAACCTTTTGACAGTGTCTTGTTTTACATATTTAATATGAAAAGATGCCATAAAATATTGATTTTCTAGTTGAATATTCTTTGTGAAGATGGACGTAAATCAATACATTTGTATCGTCAATGCTATATTTTACTCTTTGAAGTCACAAATTTACTTTGAATTATGGATTTATATGTGATTTGTATAAATTCCAATGTGCAAATCTTTTTAATGAAGCATATCTTTTTATGGTCCCTTTCTTGTGACGATTGCCTATTGATTAGTATATTTAAATTCAAGACGATAAAGCTCAAATACTTAAATGAAAGCATTGCGCTAATTGTGGACAATTAACATAAACATAAGCTGAAATATATTTATCAATTATATTTTAAGCTTTTTGAATTTCACAAATATAAAGATAGATATGGAGGAATAGAAGCGAATTTTTCGAAACTCGATTTTCGACTTGCAAAAGTGCATTTCCGGAAAGCCGCAGCATAAACAATGTGTCTGCTTCACATATGATGCAGACCGTTAAGCAAAATGCAGCGACGTGCTGCCACCTCGTCATGTGGTGTCTGTCTGATAGTCAGGATTGTTAATGCAATTTACTGCATCATAAACGCAAGTGTCAACAACTTCGTCACATCCGCCACCGACACTTGCATTACAATTGCAATAAAGCGCTGCAAGAAGGAAAAACAAGGACCATTGGGTGGCGAGCCATAGTCTGCAACTCGCACCACATTCTTCAGTATCCTCAATCAAACTTACATTTATGCTATGGTAATGCACTCTGTCATGCATGTCGTCAAAACATTGCATTTGCAAAACTAGAAATGGCGCCATGGAAACATTTACTACATTAACATCATGCTAAATGTTTCATGCCATACAAAATACATAAAGTATCATCAATTTGCATATTTTATGCCTTTCTTTTCGTTGTGTCACTTTTATATTTTAAATTTAAATACAAGTCCAAATCATATCATAAGTGTGAGAATCGCAAACGTGTATTGATTGCTTGCGTTGATACGCCCGACCTTGTATGAGGTGGGTCATGATTAAATCTGTAAATAATTCTTTGTTTGTTCTATGGAAGATTTTATTTTACATTCCCAATGTATATTTTAATCAGCATTGAAAATATACAGTGTTTGGCACATAAACCGATAATTTTTTTTGGGGGCTCCAGCGGTCTCCAGACCTGACACCACTGGATTTTTTTTGTTTATATCTTTTTAAAAGTAAACTAAATTCAAAAATAGTTGTTAGAAGGGAATCCAATCCTGGGATCCCGGACAGTTTTAGGTACTCATGAATTCCGGGATTAGTAAACGTAATCCCGAAACATTCGGGATTTAAATTTATATCTAATAGAAATCGTACACCTAACCAGCACGTTGAAGACTACTAAATCGAGACATTCCCGCCGAAATCTGGACGCTTGGAAACAGTGGCGTAACTATTAATTGGGGAGCTTAGGCAACGCCTAGGGGCAGTGACTGTCTAATCTATGTATACATATATATAGTACGTAAATGATTTTTAAATTGTTATATTAACCCTTCCCTACCGGTGATGTATTTACTACACTTCGACTCTAACAATGGGAATATCGATATGAAATATAATAGATACGGGGTTCAGAATTTTTGTATTCCTCCGTAATATAATTACGAATCGCATCAAAGTACTGTAGTATTCAAGTATTCATCTGCAGCGACGGAAATAAATAATTTGTCGGGAAATCGGGAATTTTGCGAATTTTAGTCCGTGTCTCAGCAGAAAGGAATTTCATCAGTCACATTGATGGTGTTATATGAAGTGTGGAGGCTGAGCGTGCATTTTCAGAAGCAAGTTGTCTGGCTACCAAAATCAGATCCAGATTAAATGATGAAACTGTCGATGTTTAATGTTACTTCGGACATATTTTCAAGATAATATTTGAATTTTTTAGTGTTTTATTTTTCTATTTTTGAATTGTATATTTATTTAAATACAATGAAATCGCTGCATTGCATCCTACTTCAATATATTTTATGTTTAAGCGTTCCCACAGACATATAAACGATAAACAAATGAAAAGCCCTGTACATATTAGCTATTTGACATTTCATCATCATTACTATTTCAAGAGATTGTTCATATTGCATATTAAAAATATTATAAAAACATCAGTTTTAAATGAGCAAAAAATATAAGCGAATGTTCTTAGTCCTTACTAGGTAATATCCATTTTTCCAGCAATATTTTTACATTGAATTGGCATATTTTATTCTCTAGGTTTTTCACCATTAAAATAATACAGAATGGATTTCTTATATATCATACAATCGTCATATTTTCCATAGTTACAATAATATATTTTTCCACATATCGAATATAAGAGTTTTCTTTAATAAAATAATTCATAAAAATCTTTATTTCCAAATTGTATTTCACTCCCGTTTTTTTACAATGAAAGAAGAATATGTTCAACATATATCATGTATGATAAAATACACCAATAATATTATTATAATAATCCTCTAAAAAAAAAAGTATGACAAGAGGAATATTATATATTATAACAACAAGCTACTGAGTATTGTTTAAATTGTGATGTTGGATTGTTTTAGGGTTGTCGTCATAATTTTTCAATAAAATTCCATCAAGGGTTGTTTCACAAGCCCAATCGAGCTATACTATTTTCGGCACATGTAAATTTCATAGAAAATTTCTGATATGAACCGAACGAAAGTCACGCGTTTGAGTCCAAGGTGAAGGTCGTTCTAAGCTGGCTTTCGACCAAATAAAATCAAACACCATTTTTAACCCCAATCGAACATCCCTAATACGACAATCTTAAGCCCCGATTGGCTCGCGAGTCGCGTTTAGCCTCCCCCGGCATGCACAATATTTAGAAGTGTTCGTATCCGTTCCGGGTGACTATGGGAAGCTTCCCATTTATGCGTTTCTCCCTCATTCGGTTTTATGGGATGATTTCACCGCAATAAATGTTAGGTTGTGTTCATAGTTCGCACTTGGTTGAAATTATAGCCTCCAGTGAATTTCGATGCTGAAATTTTTCATTTCGCTCCCTTACCCACGGATTTTAGCAAAAAATACATTTTTATCGTCTCAAATATTCTGCTGAAAATTTTCAGTGGCGTCTGCAAGATACATGAAGTAATAATTATAATAGTTCAACTTCGATGAAAAAAAGACTTCTCGTATCACAGTTTGTTTAAATTTTACCAATTTCCATTCAAAACGTATCCATTCGATCCAATAGAATCGATTGTTACATTTTTTTTACTTTTAAACGATCAATACAGTACTGTGTTTTAAAACTCACTAAAAGTATCAAGTATATATAGTTAATTCCACAATTCTATAATAAATATTTATATAACATATTAATTTTGCTGTAAATAATCGAAAAAACCATTGGATATAACGTCTCTTCGATATGCTTGTAATCACACGCAAAAAAAATGGAAAATGCGAAAGAATCACATCCAAATTGTTTGTATCATACATTCACCTCTTCATACACTCGATATTGATGACATCCATGTTTTATTTGTTATCGGCATTCTCACTGCTCTAAGTAGCACTTAAATACTGTAATGATTATATTAAGAATGCATTTGCGCGATTTGTATAAATATCGCGTAAAAGTGCTTGGATATTTATTAAATCGTTTTACATACGTTAATTTGAATTTTTTTTTATATAAGTCATGTATATTAGAATTTTAACAAATTCCAACAAGATTAGAACAACAAATAAATGTACTGTTAGATTAGATACTAGCATGAAAAATATTTGATCGCTATGACATCCTTCAATTGAACAAACATTGATTTTATAATGTAACAGCATTTCATATGAATAAAATAATAAATTCATATATGATGTCAATGTCGTTCCATTGCAAGCATGACACAAAACTCTTTTGATTTAAATATGCACTTTTTCCTGGTATTTTTACGACTGCATAGCAAATCTCATAATTTTCTTGAAGTTTATGAGATTGTGCCACGGCGAGCTTTGAAAGCTTTGAAATCTCGCACAAACAGACAGCAACAACCACAAAGGATGGCAGCAATTTAAAAAAGCTTCTTCAAACTCATTAAAAATCTCCTATGAGTAAAAATGCCGGAATCGACATTGTGTGATGTTCTGAAGAAGCGACTCTCCACAGATGAAGTTGGAATACATCCAAAAGCCACTCGTGTTCGTCGCTCGTTATAATATCACACGTGTAATTTTAGATGTTCACAAATCTGTATATACATGAAAAGGAAGTGCCAATTTGACGACACTTACTACGAAACATCGTGTTTCCACATACATAAGAGGATATTCGAAATAAACACCCCGATTGCATTCCTTCATTAGCCAAACGTAAAAGATCTGATCGGCATTGAATTAAATTAATAATATGGCAATGATATACTTTTTTGGTGATGAAATTCTCATATAATTTAGTCAAAATGTTGTTAAAACCTTATACCAATAAGACTCATAAGAATAATTCCAATAGGAATTTGATTGTAGCTGTTGGAGTGTTAGGCGCAGCTCATAAATGTTTTAGCAGAAACTAATCTAATTATTTTAATACTATTAAATATTACAAATTGGTTTATAAAAACATTATAATAATTTGCACGATTCATGCTATTTTTTTAAAATTTATTTTCCAAAGTTAACCCTTTGCACTCTTATGACACAAAGCTCCAAACGAAAATTGTCTTCTTATAAAGCAATTTTTAGTGCTCATTATAAATTGAAGAGCACTGTGTAAAATCAAAACGTGGAGGATATCATTAGACTGATCCAATTTTTATCCTATAAAAATAATATAAAAAAGAATAGGTCCACGAAGGGTTAAACAATAGAACGGTGCTCTTATTTATGAATTTAAAAATGCTTATAGAAATATTCTCAAATATTATTCAACAAATAACTATAATACATCGCCAAATATTTACATAGGAAAAATAATATGTTTAGACAAACGTACGCCTAAATTGCGACTTTTAAACTTTGATAAAATACACATGGCCCATAAGAAGCGCTCCTGTTTATTTACCAAATAAATCCTTCAATATCGATATAAATCCTTCAATAGAAATGTATGAATTAGACATTTTAAATCAATTATTTCGCTTTAATATTAATACCAATATATTCGCTATATGCAGCTTAAATTGTTGTTAAATTCTTAGCTTTACACGGCTGTAAATATCAGCTATGTAAGCTTATTCGATTAAATTTGAATTATTTTAATTTTTGCAAACATAACTCATGCATATTTTAATATGCATATATGAATTACAGTATAAATACATATCGGTTAGTTGTCAGCTATCGAATTAAAATTGTGTATAAATAATGAAAATATAAATTTTTGGGGAGGATTAACCCCCAAAACACCCCCTGAGCAATGCCTTTGATACCAATGGCGTAAGTTAAAATAATATTTTATTGAGAACACGAGACTATGACATCATTATGAACTCATACGTCAATCGAACTTTCCAAAATGTTGTTCCCACACAAAATATTAATTTAATTCCACTTTAACCATTCTTCGACAAGAATCGATTTTTTACAAATAGATTATTCGTGAACAAATTCAAAATTCATCCAGCAAACGTATTTACATAGTTCAAAGGTACCATTCAACGACGCACTTAAGTCTGCACGCACGGTCCAAATTTTAGGGACAACAGCCTTAACAACCCGAATCGTCCTGCCTGGAGGAGTGCCCGTGAATTAATAAGGAACTTTTCATATGCGAGAAAAAATATGAACAAAAATATCAGGCAATAAAAGTATATATGCCCTTGCGCCGACTATGTCAGAAGCAATTTAGGACTTCGTTTATGTCCAATTCGGCCAGAGATATTGCCGCGCAAAGGTAGAATTGTCTTCGTATGGCCTCGCATGGCCTTTCTCCCGGTGCCGATAAACATTCTCTCCGGGAATGTATGAAAAGAATGCCTCTGGGTTTCTCGAAACGTCTGCATAAAGTCTAATAATTAATGACGAAAACCGTCTGGACGAGGCTCACTTTGTCACAACTCGCCAGTGGGGCGGGTGGTCCCAACATTTGGTCCACGGACATGCTGTCACGACAATGTTTATGTCTTTTTTTAAATGTGTCCCTAAAGCAAATTCAACATGCACTGACGTTCTGTCGTTGAAATTTTCAAATAGTTCGAACCGAAGAAGAAAGACTGTCAATGTAAGACTTGAAATCTATATTTATGTTGGCGAGAGTCAAAAATCGAATACATTTGCTTGCATCAACATCTGTGTTGGTATAGTGGTTTAAATCCTGGGCTCTTATTATAAGTGATCTCAAATCCAGATTGTGGTAAAACTAATTTTATCGCATCAACAAATTTGTATTTCCGATCGATCGTCTCGATCCAAGTCAGCGCTGATTCTCTAAAACTAAATAAGCCAATTCTGAGATGATAGATAAAGTCGTATAGAAACGTTATTAAATGACTAAATTTACAAAATAATTAAAATATGATTTGAAAATAATGATAATTTTGCTACTCAGTTCCTCCTCCTCGCCCATTTAAAAAGTCTGAATATATAACATCCAACGGTGGATTTATTGCTACTCAGATTTAATGCAAAAATGTGGTCTCAAATTTCTTGCCATTTTATGATGATTTTTGATCGAAGAAATGACATTTTACAGTCCCTATTATAGGAAAATTTCCAAGAGCAACGAATCCAATAACTAAATCACTTCAATTTTATATAATACACATAAATGAATTGTGAAGTGAGGCAAATCTTCATCATTCATATTCTCAAAGGCTTAATATATCATCAATCCAAATCCACATTTTATCTAGATTATGTCAGTTTTTCAATCTATCTGGATTTTGTTCTATCAGATTTAAGATTATCGCGATTAGGTTCATCAATATCAAATCAACAACATATCCTCATGCTTTATTTGAATCCATATAATAAAAAAATATTATTAAAACCACAACTAAATTCAATTTCCCATCAAATTGTCAGATATGTTTATAAATCTATCTGGCTTCTTGTTGCTTTTGTCCATGTGATTTAAATAGGATACTACTATTTGAATAGGAATCAATAATTAACCCTTTGCGGTCCCTAAATATTTTAGACATTTTTAAGATAAAATGCTTTTTTTTTCAATTTTTAAGTAATTATTTAATAAAACACTATTATTTTTTACCAAAGTTGTATATTTTACTAATATATTATACAGAGGCATTATATTTTGTAGTTTATAATTAGATAATGTATGATATCTCTCAAAACATTGGCCTAAATGGAGACCAGATTTTTTTAAAATTTATTTTGTATACTCGTTAGTTTTGGACAAAAATATTATGAATGTTATATGATTACGTAAAAAAATCGTAGGTATAATCGGAGATGTAAACAAACTAAACATGATACGCAAAATAAAATCACATGATTTTAAATCTGAGTGGGGAAAAAATGTAGAAACAAAATGTCGAGTCAGACTCGACATAGGACCGCAAAGAGTTATGCAACAAAATTATCATCATATTTATTTGATATATTAATCATTATTGTAAATCCAACCACTTATAGGCGTCCCTGCATAACTTTACAAATCGCTCAAGTATCAGGTCAGTCCAAAAGTTCGTGCGCATTTTTTCAAAAAATTTTAAATAGTGTAAAAAAAATACAATTTTTACATTAGATTTTTAATTTTTCAAAACTTGTCGCTTGACTAATGTATTAGTCAATCTATCACCAATTTTCATAAACATCGGACACATATTAGTACCCATAGAAAATTAATATCGATAATCAATACAAACATTCTGTTATATTTTTTTATTTTTGTGTGGCAAATCTGCCAGATCTGCAGCTATAAAAAAGAATAGTGTACATGGTAAACATGCTACCAGTATAAGGACTATCCGGAGGTGGTTTCAAAAATTTAAATTTGTAGAAAGCAGCATTAATGATGAACCCCATTCAGGACGTTAATGCTAATTTTGATAACGACGTTCTGAAAAATCTTGTGGAGTCAGAGCCACAATTCACAACAGAGACACACAAGCAGCCAATTCCAACAGCAAACGCGTCTTTACGTCCTAAAAAGAAACATTCAAGTGTTTGGTGGGATACAAGTTATTACCCAAAACTTAAAATTTCCCAAAAATGCGCATGAACTTTTGGACTGACCTGATATTTAATTTTAAGCTCGATTCGAAATATCAATACTTCCAATCCCCAAATTCATTAATATGCTGAAAAAAAACACACAATCTGAATTTGAGTCCGAATCCTTATAATAAAAGTCCAAGATCTAATCCCATATACTAGCACTTGGTCGCTTCATATTCATAGTCATTTTTGAAAAGCCAACGAACTATTCCAGACGATTTAACACCCTATACATTTCACACGATTGAAGCTTTACATTCGAAAGTTTTGATGCGATACAAGTTATTTTTTATCGACATAAGAGCTTCTTCTTTTTCACTCAGAGACATTGAGTCGAGCATAGACGTGAACAATGTCAAGAATATATATAAGCCAAGCATTCTTTATTATCTTATGCATATGCTCAGCATACTTTAAACGAGCTACACATTTTCCATATATACATTTTTTCGGGTGCTCATTCGTATTTAGTCGTATATTTTCATAAAAGACGGAGCTTTCATAAATTTTATTCATACGTTCGAAATTTCAATTCCGAATGCGATATAGTATAAAAGAGTCGTTGGTCTTATTCAAATCGTGCTTAATTTTTAGTTTTGAGCTTATGCATGGAAAGGTTCGCCCTCAATGCGAAAAGTTCTTAAATAAACATCACATGAAAAGACTTCGTAGCGAGAGCCATTTTAAAATAATATTATAATTCAGTTGTGAATAAATTACGTATTCCGTATAAAAAAAAAGGTTTGTTAAAGCTGCATTCAAAAGGATCCTTGATTCGGCCCGTTCTCTAAATAAAATACGCATGTACTGGAAATACTGTTCTGTCCGCATAATATAGTCAATTTATTGAAGATATGTCCTTTTGAAGTGACCGCCTAATTTACACATTGTGATCGTCGACCTCAATTTTGTTTTGACCCGTCTTTGTGATTCGACAATGAAATTCAGCTTTATATGACTGAAAATTAAAAGTCCGAGGAATTTCACTAATAAATTTACATAACGACATTATACGAGGCATAAATACGCTATAAGCTATCGAACCGATCCTTTATTTAATTTAATTTAGTGTGTGATTCTTGATTAAAAAATACAATGCATCTCCAAGGCTTAATCTTAATAAATTGAAACAGTTTTCTAAATAAATCTTCATTCAATTCCTTAAATGAATGCCAAAATAGGATTGCCAATGTCTCCTAAATGCCAAATTGTCTTTCATTTGTCCAACACATAATAACATCCCATAAACGTTTGTCTAGACGTTCTATTGTCGTATTTTCATATATATATAAATATACTTTTATAAACATTTACACAGTAAAAAACCTCATTTTTATATGTTACTAGCCGATACTCAGCGCGTTGCCGCCACAAAAGTAATAATTCTAAAAATATCGTTTTTTGGTTTTATTATAAATATGAACAAACATTGATTTTTATATATGAGATCTACTGTAATTTAATTGTACTATACCTATATTATTTGAAAAAGTGCACACAATAAGTTGGCAAATTTTTATTGCAATCGAATGAACGGTATGGCAGCGCATTACGTACGAACAAACAAACATTTATTTTTATATATTAGTTTATGTCTATGTTACTTGCGATTTTTTTAACAATAAGTGAACGAAGTTTTATTGCAGTCTGATGAACGGTATGGCAGCGCATTTCGAACGAACAAAACCCAATTCATTTTTATACATTAGATTATTCATAATGCTCCAAATAAAAATAAATTAAGCATTAATCAAATATTTCATTCAAATTAAATATTTTTTTCCTTAGCGGAAATAATAAAATATTTTTAATTTTAACAAGATCCTAAAACCATGTGAAATTGGGCTTAGGTTATTCAACGAACAGACAGACATATATATTTTAGATATTTTTGTTCTCGTTAGCTTTTTTGCTTGATTAAATTATTATTATAAAATAAATAAATATATTATTTTTAAAGAAAAAAAAGTGTTATAAATTGAGATTATGATTAGATATTATTTAAAATGCTCAACGAACAGACATACATTTATTCAGCTTTACATAATATAGTACATATGTAATGTTTTCATCAAAAAATTGTGTATGGTCTTATAATGATTGTAAAATTTTAGTGTAAAAATTATAGAATAATAGATTTGATTAATAGAGTGTATCTTACAAAATGTACAACGAACAGACAGACATACATTCAATTTGACACAATATAATATATTCTTTATTTCGATATAGATGTTCTTTTTTGGGTCTCGAACTGATAGAATCCACCTAAAACTCTTGTGATGGAAGTAAATAAATAAAACAAGCTATTCATATAAAAACAATATTTATTCGCAGCTTGTTGTCATAATATATATAATTTTATAAATACAAATGCTTACATACGTATATATCACTTTTCAGTTTAATAAATATACATTTTTGAGTCTTATAGAACCTTACGATTTACGAAATGGAGTATTACATACATGCGTGTGTGTGATCGAGAATCACAGTCAATTGACTTGCAAATGTCGAACAAAACCGGCAATCATCGAACATATCCACAAGACAATCAATCAACGAACGGAAAGTCGATAAATAATAAATATTGACAAATTGATTCCTACACGTCTATTTACAATGCAAAATGCGATGAGAATCACATGGTATTAAATACAAAATTATACATATATATATACAATTATCCTTATGTACATAAAAATTTGACGAATGCTCTCTATTTTACATACGATTATTGTGCAATGTCTTGGTAACTGTTGTTAGAGTTTATATGAATGTGAAGATGTGCTATTATAACGTTGATGTTGTTGATCGTTGACTGACAAGAATACAAAAATATTAATTATAATAGAATAAATAAATTAATCGATCCACTACTAATATTAATAATTATTTTTATAATCACAATAAATTAAAGATAAAATGAAATTGCGTATTTATATTTAATGACGAACATTTTGCGTGGAAATTTTAGCCATCAATTTGTCTTTTCAGGCCGGAAGCTATTTATAATGATATTTTAATATTTATTTAAAAAAGCTATTGATCTTCGTTTTAATGTTTATATTATTATACTAATTTTTGCGCATGTATGATATATTGATTACTGAAATAATGAGGCCTGAAGCAATCAAATTGATGTAATATTTGCTTGGGAAACTCGATACGTTCGTCACGAAAATAAATAGAGAACTTCAGCATACAGGTTGTTTAATTAATTTTAATAAATTATTAATGATTAACATATAATTAAAGAGATTCCATGCCAATTTTATATATTAATTTAATTGCGTGAAGGTAACGATTTTTTTAAATAATGCAAAAAGGGCCTTCTCCCGTACGTTAATAGATTATTTTGGTATCATCATAATTTTGTAAAAATATTTACACTGTGCGATAAAAAAATAAAATATACTAATTATGAATATATACACGATCAGTCGCAGTTATTCCCTTATCTATAACAATAGGAACAAAATTACATCAGCTTATTTTCCGATCGCATCCCCCAGAATATGACCGTAGCTCGGATGACGCCCTTAAAAAATTAAATCTTGAGATTGACGTGCGTTCTATGCGAGAAATTTACTTCGAAAAAATTATAAAGGATGTTCAAAATATATCATTTAGTTATTATATCGAACAAGCTCATATTTGACTCCCCGATTATGTGCTAAAAAGGCATTGGTCTTTATTTTTAAATGTATAACCTAGTTCACAGCCCTGTTTAGAGACGTTTTATATCATAGACTCTAAACGAAGTAAGTCCGACCTCTCTGACTTCCGCACGTGGCCACGCGCGTGGCGGAAGTAAAGCCGCGTCCGATCTCGCCCGAATTATACGAACAGGAAGATTCCGGATCCAGATTCCTTCCGCACGTCGTTTTGCCCTGAATCATCCCGGATACCGGCAAAGTCTGATGATATCTGAGGCAACTGTCTGCCATCGAGGGGGCGGCCGTGTATCGGAGATTTGGACTTTTCCTCACATCCGCCGGTAAACTTTTTAAAGATTGCGCTGAAGCAATTTTCGCGGATTTATCGTGGGAGACGTCGGGCATCGCAAAACGAAGCTTTTCCCAGAACCTCTTCTCACCCCAATAGAAAGCACCCTGAGATCTCAAGTATAATTGAAGTTCCGAATCCAGATTCAACGCGCTCACGTCCGTCGTCAGTATGAATATTATTTTGTTATTCTTGGATGCCAGCCTCAAGCCCTTCAGCGTCGACAGGACCGAAGTCCTCAGATCGTGATTCATCCATTCCAGTGTTAGAAAGTTCAAAGTTAACACAACTATTATCCGCTTTGATGCTTCGGTCGTGCTCGAAACGCTGTCCGCCAAATAAGAGTTCCCGGTCAGCATGTGAATGTCCCTGTAATGCAGACATATTGAATATCCGGATTGCTCCAGTTCCGAAGATATGACCCTCGTCACGAAGTCTTCGTCTTTGATGCTGTAAACGAGATAAGCGTCGTATAATCTGTCTGCGTCCAATTCGGCAATATTCGTGGTGGTGTTGTCTTTAAATAGGCGTACGCCGTATTTGGAATGCGCCCAGAGGCGTACGTCTTGTCTGAAAGCAAACACGAGGGCCCCAAACATGCAGACGATGATAACTGCTATAAATATTCCGGCAAATATAGATATATAATTTTGACCGATAAACGTCGGCGCGAAATGTACTTCTCTCTGCTCGACAGATGTTGCCAATCTGTTCTCCATGTAATTGCTACAGCGGCTCAAGACCGACGCTATCGTCTCCCGGCTCTTGTCCGAAGAAGAACAAAACATTTTTTCTGGATCCCCCGGATTGCTCCGTAGCCAAGATTCGAGCTTTACGATGTTGCGACAGTCGCAGGACCATTTGTTTCCTTCGAGGAACACATGCGCTAAACTGCCCGAGGACGACGCGAGAAGCTGCCAAGGGGAGAAATTCACAATTTTGTTCTCATCGAGTCGCAAAACTTCCAAGTTCTTCATGGCTTTGAACGTGTTATTGCCGACGTGCGATAGCCCATTGTGATCCAGATACAGTTCGTTCAAATTATGTAACTGATCGAATTCGTCACCCCTCAATTCTCGGATCTTATTGTTTTCCAAATGTAAAACTTTCAGCGATTCGACGCCTTTAAACGTGCGATTGTGGACATTCTGCAGATTGCTATTGTTCAAATACAACACTTGAAGCTTCTTCTTGCCGATGAATACGTGACTACCCAATTCTTTCAGATCGTTTCCGTCCAGATATATTTCGGTGGCATCCATCGGTATCTTAGCTGGGACCTTGGCGTATCCGGCGCTCGAACAATCGACGACGTTCGCCGTCCACGTCAAATCGTGATAACAAGAACAATTCATCGGGCAAGTCATCTCGCAATCGCAAGCATCGAAATCGCAACAATGGCACAAAGCAAAACAATGACTCTCATAAGGACACAAAAATTGCGAAGATTTCAACTCAAGCACCGACTTGGTGGCCGTCCCTCGCGAATGCGTCAGGGAACACGAAACAGTCTCCAAGTCCATAACGCGAGGATGCTGCCTCGTATGCACGAGCTGGTTGATCCGCTGAAGCCACTCCATAGTACAATCGCATTTATAAGGATTACCGCTTATATAAAATTGTGGGATTTCATCCCCGTCTCTGACAGTGGTCAGCGCCAAAGCGCCCATGTCCATGGTCTGTATGCGATTCCCATAAAGCACGACTTTTTGCAAATTCAATTTATCCACAAAGCTTCCACTCTCCACACTACTTATATTATTATTGTTCAAATATAAAACTTCAACGCCGCTCGGTATCACGGCCGAACTAATTCCTACCAGACGATTATAGCTCGCGTCTAACATCTTCAAATTTATTCCATTCACGCCGGAAAACGGAGGAAGTTTACTTAATCTATTATTGTGAATGTCAAGCCACTCTACGTTTTTCGGCAGATCGCTATAGTCAAATCTCACTATTTTATTGTCGGACATGTTCAACCAACCCAAATGCTCCAAGCCCCCAAATATACCTGTCAGATCGTCGAGCCGGTTGCCGTCCAGGCGAACGGCTTTCAGATTCGAGTTCGAATTGAAAGCGCCCCGTTCGATCTTGGCGATGTCGTTCGATGCCAAATTCAACACTTGCAGCGACGGCAGATTGATGAAACTTTCCACCGACACACTGGTAATCTTATTGTCCACCAACCTCAGGCCGAACAATTGGTCCAGGCCCTCGAACGAAGAATTGTCAATGACACTAATATTGTTCTTGCCTAAATCTAGCGACTTCAATAGTCTCAAATTTTTTATCGCTACGGGAACACTGCGCAATTCGTTTCCGCTTATGCCTAAATCTTCTAAATTTGACACATTTTCGAACGCCCTGCCGTGGATGAAATTTATTTTATTGTGGTCTAAGAACAATTGATTTAATACGTACAACCCCGAAAAGTGATACGCCTCTATTATCTTAATGTTATTGTGCGACAGTGTTAAAGCGTGTAGATTTTTGAGTTCAGAAAACGCGTCTTCGGCTATAACGTCTATCTTGTTGTGCTCTAAACTTAGCATTTGTAAACTGTATAAATCGCGGAAAATTGCGGAGTCTATTTTTGTAAGCGAATTGTGCGCGAGATTTAACACTATGATTCTGACGAGTCCGGAAAACGTATCGCGATTTACGCCTCTGTTTGTCAAGTCGTTGTAGGAAAGATCCAAGACTTGCAGCTGGTCCAGTCTGTCGAAGAGACCCGGCGCCAAGACATTGAGAGTGTTGTTCTTCACGTGGATCTGCTTTATGTCCGGCGTGGACTGGAAGAGCTCCGGTGGGAGGGACACGATGAAATTGCTGGACAGGTTGAGGACCTGCAGCGTCGATAGTCCGGCGAGCGATCTGTCTCCCATGGAAGAGATGGCGTTCTCTTGCATCTGTAGATTCGTCAGAGATCTGAGGCCTGACAGCGCGTCGTCGGGCACCGCTATTATGTCGTTATCTGATAGATCGAGCGTTTCGAGTGCCGAATTGCACGACTTGCCAATTCTTCCCCAATCGGAGAAGCTCAACTGGGCCATGTCTTGGATGCGGTTCCTCGTCAAATTGATCGACTTGAGGCTATACAGCGGACAGAAGACGTCTGACGGGAGCGTCCAAATATTGTTGTCGGACAGGTCGAGGTGACGGAGCTCGGCGAGGCCGGCGAAACTGGACGTCTCCAATTCCATGACCATCGCCGACCAGTCATTGTTGTGAGTCCTCAGCGTCAGAGTTCTCAAGTCGCGGAAGTTGAAGAATATCGAGGACGGAACGCGGCGGATCTTGCAGTAGTCGATGCGAAGATCCGAGAGGCGCTCCAGACGCGACAGGAACTCCAGCGACGAATCCAGGGCGCTCTCGAAGAAGAGCACGTCGCTGCAGAGGAGCGCCAGCGCCGAGACTCCGGCCGAAGACGGGACGGTGTCCAGGAGCGCCTTGGCCCCCTCGATGGTCCTCAGGCGGCACGACAGCGCATCGCCGCGTCTCTCGCACGTCTTGAAGTCTTCGCTGAGCGCGCACGCGAAGAATGTCAAAAGTACGCACAGGTTGGTCTTCATGGCCAGAGTTTGTATTTTAGCGCGGCTAAACATCGCGAGACTACTGCGACCCGATCGCGAAACAAGTTTGAGAGTCGTCGAATTGCGTCGACATTGTTGTGGAAGCGCTGGTACGCGAGCCAGAGTGGCGGCACGTGTGCGCGCTCGGGCCGCGGCCGAGCGACTGCCGCCGCGAGTTCTCGCCACCCCCGTCTGTGGGTGGCGATGGGCGGCCAGGGCGGGAGCTGTGGGCGGAGGCGGGGGTCGACGTGCAACAGATAAGTTCGGAAAAGCGGGGGGAAATGAAATCATTTCCACGCGAATGTGTAAAGCGACTACATGCCCGCATAGCGCCAACTATGCGCTGCTACGCCGGACTTTCTTAACCCTTGCATGACTAATCAAAGCCTAACTTCACCCTACCTTTATTTATGCAGCCTTGCCTTAAAACTTATTTTTACAAATCTAACCAATTTGACAATACGTGCAAAGTATAATATAATCTAATAGCATATATTTTTAAAAAATCGTGTACTCTCGCGCTGTAGACGTGAAAATTCTTAGCCCCTAGGAAAAGCTGATTTTCTTCATTGTTTTTTCCATTTTTTTTTGCCTTTTGCCAGACTTATATCTCTCTACTGTTTCTCAAAGAACTTTTTAGCGCATTTCTTTTCGCGATTTATTCGCTTTCTTGTTATGTTTTTTAAATGCACGTATTCTATCTGTACTTTTTTCCATTTCACACAATGGAAATTATTAGCTAAAAGATATAGCTCTGTTTGTGTAATATATATAAAATGTGCTACTGTTTGTTTCATGGTACGTTTATACACAGTAATGCCGGCACCGCGCATGCGCATAGTGCGTCTATGTACGTGGGTTTGCGACAAAGACGGAGAGAATACAAACGATTCTCTTTGTCGTTCATTTTCGTCGTTTTATTTTTGACATCTTGTTCAACCCAATTTATCCTCCTGAAGAAATTTTGTTCTAACAAGATCATTACATTAAATAGGAATGCCATGCATTTAAGCTATACAACATCACTTAGATTTAAAAATAATACATGTATGCCAAAAAATATAATCCCATGCCATTTACAGCCTGAAATAAATTGCACTATAATAAATGTTTAAGAATTATTTTTACACCAAAGAAAAGATAAATCCACATAAATCATTTTATACCGATAATTTCATTCAATGTGGGAAGAAATGAAATGAATCACCATCATTTGTGTAGGCTATTTATTTCTACAGATTTATTATTTTTCCGCAACTCTTCTGATGAAATAAAATCTATGTTCGTGATTCAACCCCTATGAGCTGGACTAATCATACTAACAAAAGTCGGTTTATGACAGTATGGTGATTGCCTTTATAAATTCAAATTACAGCCCATTTTCTTAATAAACCAATCAAATCCAAGCCTTTATCGATGACTAAATCAAAGCCTTCATCGATATATACAATGTTGTTGTTATTTTAAAAAAATCGTTTATGTTTCCATGGGAACGTTGTGCAGGAAAATCTTCTCCGACAGTTTTAATAAATAAGTCTTTCATATCAAACAAATATTTGTATTTCCTTTATATGTAAGCAATATATTGGTTTATCTATAATGAAAAATAAAGCTCCAAAAACATTATTTTTATGCTCATCTTTAATTTACTCCTTTCAGCTAAAATTATTATTTCTTTATTATTGCTTCATGTCATCCACTATAAGATGTGTAACATTTTCATAATATGCAACAATTACGTATAATACGAGCAGTAAAATTAAACTAACAACAGCTTATGCGAATTTGTAAGCAAAACAATAATCCCGTTAACCACAGATTACTGCTTAATGGAAGCGTCACGTTTTGTGGGTTTATTTTTTATTGGTTAAATACGGTTTTGGATATTTCTACTGCATACAAAATAGATTATCTCATCATCGAATTTCGAGAACCGAAATTAGTGCTAGAGTTCATGATTCGGATTTATCATCAAAGAAAACGATCGAAATAGCTCCATTTGAAGAAGAAAGGTAAACATCTGCAATGGATATCTGAAAGAAATCAAAATATTTGCCCCGTTCCAAGATAAGCAAAAAGATGTATCGAATCGGAAATGTATCTGTAAATATTATGTTTCGAAATCTCTCGACATAAATAGGAAGCTCTGCAATGCAAATGCGATCAATTGAGGCTTTCGTAAAATCCGTATAATAGCAAATTCGCACATGATGAATAAAGATTGGTACTTACTGTAGTACATCCTAAAAGTGGCGTCTCAACGGCTCCTCCTAGACTATTTTAGTTCACAAACATGTTTCGTGTATCGATTCACGCATTTTAAAAGCGATGTCTTGTAGCCTACAATGTCGGCACATCAACATCATATCTTATTCAACTTCATCATATTTTATCGCACACATAAATTCGGCGGGAGCAAATTTAGCATTAAAATTTAAATTGACATTTTGCGCATCTTTCTGCTGAAATTAGTGCCTTAACATTTAAACAAAGTCCGTCCGAAACAGTTCAGACGAAGTTTCTCTCAGTTTTGTTAATAGGATAAGCCACGGTTTATTTGGATTACGAGTAGATCGCCCATCCAATTTAATAGAGAAATTTCGTGCTAACCTAGGTCATGTTTATTACCCTAGGTCTCATATAATGACCTTACTTTATAAATTATACTAAATTTGCCAATTTAAAAAAACATCTTTTAAAATCCCCAAGCCAAGTGTTACGACTTTTAGATTTTTTTGCTTGGTTATAGGTACTTTAATTTTTTATAAAATTGATAATCAAGTTCTGTGTATTGTCTAGCCGTCGTTTCATTCGTTTTTCGATTTCGATCGGGCTCCTCGCGTCTATATACAGCTATCCATATGAGAAGCATGCACGCATACCCTGTGTGTTTCTGTGCTTTGTTGGTGCTCGCACCGGAAACAGCACACATTTCAATTCAAATAGCATATCAGTCGAAATCATTGGGATACAACCTTTTCTTCTTCAAATTTTTAATTTCAAACTGAAATTCCGATGATATTATTCATCTTTTATTTTTCATTAAAAACCTGATATCGTTGCTGATGCGATGTCGTGGTGGATTTATGTTTCGCAGAAGAATTATAGGCACGCCAATTTTCAGTGTTAAAATACGGGATTCAAACATAATATTTGTATAGAATGATGAACTAACTGAATGATGTCCTTATGATTTGTTCGTGTGTATACGTGTCTTTTTTATCAATGCCTGTTCATATAATTCGAATTAAAAAGTCAGTCAGTTGCTATATTTTGTTTACCTTAGCAATCACCAGACCAATATGCGCCAACATAGTACATTCGTTAAACGTTTCGCAAAATAAATTTCGCACACAAATAATGCTTATGCTAATGTAATCATTTTATCGGATACACGCCCAATAACTCACCAAAGTTTTATCGCAATCGGATGAACGGTGTAGGAATGTATCTGGAACAAACATCGCGTTATACGCTGCATGCTGACACACATTCATTTATACAATATATATATATATATATATATATATATATATATATATATATATAAATTATTATAATTATTAAAATATTAATAAACAGCCAGGTGTTCGATCGCGTTAAGGTTTTTGGTAAAAAATTAAAAAACGAATTTTTTACCTTATCCGATATTTCGGACCACTCGTCGGGTCCATTTTCAAGGATTGACTTTCATCCAGTCAATTTTAGATTAGGTTCTAAAACGGAAACGAATTCTTAAATTATCCTTTACAATAATGTATCTAAAATTGATGACGATATAAGTGGCAGTAATTGTCAGGCCCAGGAATAACTCTGTACATTTTTAGCCTTGAGAGACTCCGAATCTTCTTCTTGCTTTTTTTGCGCCGAACCGCAAACGAGACCCGAGCAAAAAAATACCATTTGGAGACACGTGTTGGTTTGACCGATCATTGAGTTGTCTTCCGACAACTTTGACAAGATCTGGAGATAAATCATGGGCTTCGACGAGCTGGGGGCCGTAATTAAAGGAGGTGGTGCAGCGGTGGGTGACGCGGCGAACGAATCGGACCATAAATATTGGCCTGGATGTGTCTGTGTTTGCTTTTTGGGCCTGTGTTAATCACGGTCGACAGCAAACACCGCCTCTGGTCGGCCTCCAAATAATCCTGCTTTCACATTTAAATATTCTGACATAGAACATGGGTCATCAACGTGGAACGTATCGACGTTAGCTAGATAGTGGTGGATGGAGGATAAGCGACTGGACCAATGTCTGCCTGAATAAGGGTGATCCCAACATATTTCCTTGAATATTCAATTAGGGGTAATTTTGATACAGGCGATTTCCATCTTTTTTGTTCTTTATGTTCCAAAAATATTCTATAAACTATCATTCAAATATTATAGAGATTTAACTGTCATTTAATCAACTAAAAATCTATCCAAACCTCAGGATTGAAAGAAATCTATAATCCAGACTATAATAAAGAACAATACGACCAAATCATTTTTATTGAATTAGCAAACCAAAAACATATTATTATAATTCTACTTTGATCTGTGGTTGATCTACAGGATGTGTGGTTAACCACCACATTTCTTAAACTTATCTGCACTCATTAGTAAAAAATATTATCAAAGTGGTAAACCTTAGTCATCCTTAATTATAATATTTGTTATAAACAAGCATTTGATCATTTATAAAAGAACTAGTTAAACAATAATGTGCATATACGAGAATGGCAATTCATAACCGATTTGGTCATGGACTAATATATAAATTTCTTTTATTCAGTCGAAAAAACTTGGGAAAATTAGAGAATTAAATACAAACAATGTCGAGACGCTTTAAATTGGATTAAATCAAGATTGAAAATTTTGGAATCAAATTTATATTGATTAAAATTAGCTTTGATTGGTTGACAATGAAAGGCTTTCGATTCTTTATGCGTGACGATAATAATTCAAGTTTTGAATACACAAAGGATATAATATAAATATATAGATTTGATAAAACTATCTATAAATGTTGATGATGCGACAAGGAAACACAATCAGTTTAATTATTTTTTCCATGTTACAGAAAAACATTTAAAGACAGTCTACTGTATGATCGATACTAAATTTACATAATAAAAAACATTAATCTATCTTTCAA
Source organism: Stenopsyche tienmushanensis (assembly GCA_008973525.1). Classification (NCBI taxonomy): domain Eukaryota; kingdom Metazoa; phylum Arthropoda; class Insecta; order Trichoptera; family Stenopsychidae; genus Stenopsyche; species Stenopsyche tienmushanensis. The sequence continues at coordinate 672,331 of WACJ01000139.1, forward strand.
ATGTCGTCATCTTTACCCTTTTCGGAATAAATGTCGCTTCAGGGCACGCATTTCAAATAAGGAAGTTTCCCTGCCGCACCCTGTACACTTGGGTCTGTTTTTATGCGATAGATACGCTCTACGAGGAGTCGCATATAAAATATCCGCATAAAAAAAGACTTGAACTACATAGAAAACTTATGGATAGTTTCCGTTGATTTTAAAAACCGCATAACTTCAAATCAATGTGATGAAATGTACCAAAAATCGCATAAAAAAAACTTTGCAAAGATTAACGCAGATATTTTTTAACGCAGTTTGTGATATGAAGACATGCAATTCTTTAGCTCGCACTAGAATTTGAAAACTCGTTCAGAATTTGAGTCATGTACAATAAATAGATTAACTAGTTTATTGTATAGTTTCTACAGTAAGCGGGGCAGGAGTTTCTTCCACTTCAATATAGTTCTCTTTTTTTGCTGCCATATAACATCAAACCAATGATATTATTCAAAGGAGTATCCTCAAGCAATTCATTGACATAATTTTGAGAAAAAGTATCAAAGCCTTCTCTATCAAGTTGATTTGACAAAGTAATGATTTCAGCTGACAATGTCGAAGTTTTTATTATTTCGCCAACTGCTTTCCAACAAGAATTTAAAGTGTGTGAGTAATCTGAGATTTTATGCGCATTCGCATAAAAAAAAGCTTTGTGCTCTATAGAAAAATGATGAATTCTTTTTAAAACCGCATAACTTCAAAATCGCATAAAAACAGACCCAAGTATATTAACCCATTACGTGCGGGACACTTCATGCGCGTCTTTCAACGTCGCGCGCAAAAAACAGTATTTACAAAAAATGCCATTACTTTTAAAATAACCAAAATCTTAAAATTATTTTTTGAAGATAATATTCACCAAGTATTCCACCACTTGAAAATCAATATATATACATTGATTTTTTGTTAAATTTAAACTGATTTTGAATTACATCAAACATTTACAAACAAGTATTTTACACAAAATAATTGTCACATTTGTTATTTAATATATTTTTGATTAGAAAATTGTGTTTTTATTATTCTGATACCCTTCTTGAAAGGGATTTTAATCTAGCTACATAGTTTATGAAACATTTCAATGATACACATTATTTTATGCATTCTTCTGCTCAATAATATATGGCCCACAAATATTTATTTGGATTAATGTCGGGGGTTGTTTACAGAACACTATTTTCGGGATATTTTGTAGTTTATAAATACACGTTGATGATTTATATTAAATCATTAAGATTTGATAGCAAAAAGAATTATATTGGAAAAAAAATATTTACGAAAATTAAATATAGTTTCGTTCACTTTATATATTGGTAATGTATTCAATTTTATAAAAAAATAATCCTCATATTCATAAGTGAATTAATGTGAAAATGCCGATTTTAACCAAAAAAAAAGTGTAATTCTTAAAAATATGCTTCCCGTACATAACCATCAGCCGACATAAAACATATTAATATGCTTCCCGCACATAATGTGTTAAAATGGATATTTTCATATTATGAATTATTTATTGTAGACATATATTATACGGATGTGCAAAGTGGTCTACCACTGACGGATATGAAATCGTTCGAATTAGCCATATGATTAGCTGCGACGGAGCAGACGTATGCGTCTCTCTTTCGCACATACGACGGCGTCTCTGTCTACAGGGGGCGTGGACACGCCTCGTTAAGACCGCGTGACCATAACCTAACACTACACTAAAATAACCAACAAATAAATAAATCAACAAAAACCAGTTGTTCTAAAACTATGCGGGATCCGTGGCGCCATCGCAGCACACTAATTAAAAACGCCGTAGATAGAACAATAATTAACACGAATAAATATCTATTTATGAACGAGGCGACACGTGGGCGTATAACCACTTTTTAAACAACAATAAACGTATCATACGCACTCCGTTTTTATTTTACGAAACGACACGTAACTTAATACTTGAACGGCCATAAAAATGTGAGCATTCATATTTCATAATAATTTCCCTCCTGGCTTCCGACCGGTCGTATGTCGAGTTGGCGTCGTTTAAATAATGGCTTTGATGATGTCCATCGAATGGATTTCAATTCTGATGCATTCTTAGCACCCGGATGTTGGCCATCATCCAGCTTTTAATTGCAGGAAGTGGAGCGATTTTATAAAATACGTTTGTTCGAAATCGTGATGTTCCGTGGATATGAATTTATCTTGCCTTGACGTCAATGGAAGACGAAATTGCCTAATTGCATAATCAATCTGGTTTGTAAGAAAATTCGAGTCTTAAGTATAAATTACAGACGTATTATTTGTATACACAAAATAATTTCCTTATTTCTACCGCGGGCTAGTTCTTGTGTTAACACACCACCGCACTTGACCAAACCATCAGAGGTTGAAACTATGGCACACGAGCCAAATCTTAAATATTTTTACGCGAATTATCCTTCAAATATGAATACATTTCTGCATATGAATGTTAGATGCACTAGAAATAAATCCATTGTATATCGTTATTTAAAATAATATACAGAGATAGTCCCAAAAGATTACTGTTCTAAAAAATACTATGATAGAAATCATTTAGACGCTACGTTGCTTCCATGATCGTACAAATCATAGAAAATGCCGCAAAAAGCCCTAAGAGAGGATGGAGTGGTCATAATATGTGTATGCTTAATCGGTCCGCTTTTCAGACCGCTGATATAACGAATGAGCGGATCGCGATCGGATATAATAAAAACGGACAGAGTCAATCAGTGTTAATTCATGTAAAGTATTAGGGTGTCCCATAAGTTTCTTTCGTTTACATAATAAGAAAAAAATAAACAAGAATTTGTATTACATCTATATTTATTGAATAATATTTTATCCATTCTGTTCTATTACCTTTTTTATCTCTCCGGAAGCCTCATAATGCCTTCTTGTCAAAATTTCCAAGATTTGTTGGTAAAATATTGATTAAGGTACATTTTTATATCATTTTTGAATTAAAATTTTTACCACGTAAAGAATTTTTCAATGAATGAAATAAATAATAATCTGAAGGGGCAATGTCCGGAGAGTATGGAGGATGAGGTAAAACATCCCAGTCAAATGATAATAATTTATTTCTGACGGGCAAAGATACATGAGGCCTGGCGTTATCGTGATGAAAAACAACGTCTCGTCTGTTCGCTAATTCTGGCCGTTTTCTGGCAATTGCATCCTTTAGATTGTCTAGTTGGAAACAATATTTTGTTGAATTGATCGTTTCACCTTGCTGAAGTAGCTCATAATAAACTACTCCCTTTCAGTCCCACCAAATGCGTAGCAAAACTTTTTTTGGATGTAGGCCAGGTTTAGCTATAGTTAAAGCTTCTGTACCCTTGGTTCAAGACCGTTTACGTTGAATATTCTCATAGAGTATCCAACTTTCATCTCCAGTGACAAGTCTCTTCAAAAAAGGTTGGCTAATATGTCGTTGGAGAAAAAGATCGCATGTTGAAATACGCTGAAGTTTATTTGAGTCAGTCCTTGTATATATTATCCTACAGTGCGCGATCAAAATGACCAATCCTTAAAAAAGGTGTTGTTTTTATAATAAAACATAAATAATAGAACGAAAAACAAACTATAAACAATACATTTCATGCATATTTTAAGAAAAACTCTAAAATTTGATAGCGATGTAATAACACTATGTGAAAGTTGTACGAAAGTATGAAAACGGCCAAATTGACCGTTAGTAGTAGCAATATATATTTTTAGCTATTTTCTTTACAACTACTTAAATATCTATGAGATATTGCTGAATATTTGACGATATTGTAAGCAATACTTCAATATGTATTGAATTTAGATCAAATCTCAATCGAAATATTATAATTTTGAATGAGGAACGTGACACAATCAATGAATCAAGATCGAATTCAGAATGCATAAATGAGCAGCAAGCTTGAATGATCTTTGTTGTGCAATACACAGACTCAAAGTGAATAATGGATTAAATAATTTAAAGCGAAAATATACAGCGTTTGACCCCTTTCTAGTTGGAAACAATATTTTGTTGAATTGATCGTTTCACCTTGCTGAAGTAGTTCATAATAAACTACCCCCTTTCAGACCCACCAAATGCGTAGCAAAACTTTTTTTGGATGTAGGCCAGGTTTAGCTACAGTTAAAGCTTCTGTACCCTTGGTCCAAAACCGTTTACGTTGGATATTCTCATAGAGTATCCAACTTTCATCTCCAGTGACAAGTCTCTTAAAAAAAGGTTGGCTATTATGTCGTTGGAAAACGCCGAAGTTTATTTGAGTCAGTTAGTTTATGAGGAAGCCACACATCTGAACGATCAATGTAGCCCAATTTTGTCAGATAGACGGATGTTCGTGGAATTTCTAACTTTTTAGCTTATTCGCGAAAAGTGTATCGCGGGTTTTCTTTAACCATGCCTTTGATTAGATCTTTGTTCATTTGCGAAAGAAACTTATGGGACAACCTAATATTTGTGCTAGTATAATGTATTAGTTCCTGGACGCTTATTATAAAGGTTCGGGCTCAAATTCAGACTAAAATTCCTATTCAAATAATCCAATCATATCTTATGATTCGTAGAGAAGAAGAGTATGTATATTTAAGGGATATTATTTTACATTTTTTTTTATAAATGAAAAGTTTTTCATCCTTTTTATGAAATCATTTGAATTTTCGTTTGAGAGGATTCAAATTCACTGTACAATAATCTCAGTGCCCGAAATCAAGTTTAAAAAGCAGATTTTTAGAATAACATAAAACTTTTCATACCTTCCGCTTAAAAAGTTGGAAAGGGGGAGGCATCCGAAATTTTCGTTATGAATCCCTTAAATTTTAGTAATAATACTGGCCACCCCTATTGAATACATTATGCAAATTGCAGCTCGGGGGCGCTCTGCTTTTTTCGACTTTCAAAATTGTACACATTGAAAAACGTCATCAACGAGGCAAATTTATTATCCTCCATGATTTTAGCTCGCGGGGGAAAAATGGAGTTGGCCATCGCTGCACGTACTATATCTAAAACAAACTACAAATTACCGTCCCGTTGTTGAACAAAAGAATTGGTCTCTACCGTGTAATTTATACGATATTAAAACACGGTGGTCTTGACTTAACTCGAATCTGGTTATCTCGTCTGCCGCCCAAATTGAATTCCTTGTAAGCTCCTATACAAATAATGAGTTGATACAGGAATGCTAGGGGCGCCTGTCTTATTACTAACTTACGACAGCGAATATTTACATAATGCCATTTTAAAAAAATGTACTCGCATCATGCAAAAATAATATTTTTTATAAGATTCCTATCGAGCGATTGAAGTACGAATTATATTGGCATTCGAGCGAAATTTTCGTTTATTAAATATTTTTTCACCCTGGACACATTCCGAATAAATATGTTCAAATTTGTATTCCCTCCGCTCGTTATAATTGTAGGAATAAAATCACAGAGCCATAAAAGTCGCACGTGGTATGGAAAACGCTTTTCTTTTAATTTAAGTCGATAGCTTCCCGTACGAAAGCCTTAAGTCAAAAGAGCGTGCGAGATTTTCTTAGGAGATGATGATAAAAAAAGGGAAAGTTCTCGTTAGGGCTGATAATACACGCGAGGCGGGCAGATGGCGCTGCTGGCGTGATCAGCATCAGGAATCTGCTCCATGGCTTCTCAAACTGTTTTATTATACTATGGATAGACAAAATTTGCCATCATATTACATCACAATGGCAAGGCTTACTGTCAAACGTAAGCCTCATGCTTCCAACCATATCACTATTCAAATGCCAATAAATTCGAAGACCAATTGTATGTAGAGTAAGCGAGATCCTGGACTTTTATTATAAAGCTTCAGGCTTAAAATTACATTATGGGGAAACAAACTGGGAGATTGGAAGTCTCTATTAAATATTGAAGTCGCGTAAACTCGCCTTTAAGAGACTGGATGTGCAATATTAATTAAAATAATATTATAAAACCATGATAATTCCATTTTTATATTAACTGCTATTTAAAATCCCAATTCTAATTTGCCACCCTTGCTTAGCCATGCATGGAAAACGACAAAAATCCTTCTTTGTTTGCGAAAGTTAGATACAAAATACATCCCTGATTAACGATCGATCTATTAAAACCAATCAAGGGTTATTTCATTCCTCGATTCTCCAAACTTTGTTTCTCTTCTTTTTTTGATTGATAAGTAATGGAATGAAAGTGAAATATGATAGTTGAAGGACTACGCTATAATCAAAATTGGAAGAATGTGTCTTGCTTTATTAAATATCGGGCATATACACAAGGTATTTAATATATGATGCAGAAGTTATGGATCTATTCCGTGTATGGATATTGAAGTGTTTTTATTCCTATAGCGGACTTTATGTGAAAGAATATTAATATAAAGCCATCATTTTTTGCGACATGCCATATTACCTTTATTCACTTAGGTAAGTTCACATAAATTCATAAAATACTACAGAATTAATTAATTAATAAAATTAAATAAATATTTTGGAAGGCATTAGTTAAACGGATAATATTAATGAAATTTAAAGTGTTCCCTTAACAATGAAGCATGAATAGCTACAAAGATGTTCTATATTTGGAAAATGGGTCTTTCAAAGGGAGTTTTTTATTTGAACGGATAAGATAAAATACAATAGCAAGGGTTGAGAAGCCTCACCCCAGACGAGACGCACGTGAACTAAATAATGCCATACACCAAACATCAGAGGACGGTGTCTTCAAACGCGTTCCTCGCAACTTATATTGATACATCCACCTTCCATCCTGAATGTCAACTACACTCGTGGTATCATTTCCCGTATACTAACTGCTGATGATAGTCAGTCTACCGGGATAGCATCTCGGCATCCGTTCAATTTGCGGACTTTATATGAGAAAATTATCGTATTTCTATCACAAGCCAACCGTGTACTAAGTTGTGAAATTTTGAAATTCGGGAAGCATGTCGGATAACGCAGTCTATTATCCATACCGATTTGGCTCCCTTAAATAATCCAGCAGATATTTGCCATAGTTTACATCGAGATATCGCGACGGGTAAAACATCCCGGTTAAATAATTTCCTCGTCAAACATATTGGCAATTGCTCAGTAACGCGTTCAATTTCACAGACGCATTCAACCCCATCGAATTTACCCTACATTTGATTTCGCTCATCACATTACCTGACCTAAGTAAACATATCCATCTCTGCGATAGTTTACCACGGTCTCAATCAAATATGGCTTTCTTACTTCGATGGAAATTCTCAAGCCATGAACTATTTGCTTGCAGACGTTAATTTCCATTTAAATATTTCTGAATGTATTTAAGAATTCACATATGAATTCATCTGTCTGCTTGTTCATTGTGATTCCATACAAACGTTACAAAAACATATTTTTTAAATCTCACATTGAACCCAAAGAGGGATGTAATTTATGAAGAGCAAAAAAAAAAAATGCATAACTTTTGCAGCAAAAATATAATGATCGATCGATCGTGAGATGCTTATGCAATCTCTCAAGTTTTATATGTGATTACTAATTACTAATCACCCAGTGGACCATTCAGATGAATGTGTCGAAGAGAGCATTTATTTATCTACAAATGCTTAAATATTTTTTTATTAATATTCAAACAATAAAATTGATTAACACACAGTAGCTAGGTATTTTTCTAAAAGTCTGAATGGCTTTTAAACCATCTTTTAGCAAAAACAATTACTTATTTTATACTTTTATAGGCGTGGTAGGGCAAATTGACCTAAGCATCACGAAAAGTGAAACTCCAATTGAAAATCGATCGGAAAGAGTTGAAGAATTTTTTGTAGTGTGTGTCTGTCGCATAGATCATAGAGATGCTACGCGCATGCGTCGCCCCACTTATATTTTATGTGTATCTATATGTAACATAAAGCAGCCGCTAGACCAGTAGCTTGTCTAATTTAATATATATTACACAACAACCAATTTTCGTCAAAATCAACTTTTCGCATAACTATTTTCACATAAATAAAATATCAAAACTAAGCTATATTAAATATAATTTGTTAATAAAATCGGTCGAAATGCTGCAGCTTTTTTCATTGATGCCAATAAAATAGTTTTTGACATCTTCTATTGTTGAAATTAAATCTCTCAAAGTTCTCTGGATAAGTTTTTCCGGATATGACTGCCTTTTGTCTGGCATCAATTTTCAATATCACCCATCAAAACTATTTTGAATGTTTCCGACGTAAGTTCCGGGGCGTTTCTTTATTATGCTTTTCAAAATAGAGCACTCGAGCAAAATCGATTTAGATATCATCTTTGAAGATCGATTTAGATCCATGACGCTATTTATCCAAGTCCATTGTTGTATAACCATCGAGCGTTGCTTAGAACAACGGTATTGAATATTTCAGGATAAGCTTTTAAGCTAATCTCTCTTTTACGGACAATTGAACAATAAAAATGGCAGCACTCCTTTGGCTGCAACAATTCTTCTATCTAATTATCCACTTTGTCTTCCATCGCAGGAAAATACAACCTCAAGACATTTATTTATCGACCACTTTCTGATGCGAGTTGTTTAACATGCCAGACACTTCGCAAATGTACAACCAAACCTGCCTCAGCACATCATCCATAAAAAGCAGCGCCGATTGATTTATTTCGCACATACAAATGTTCTCATAAAACTGCGATAAATTGCCACATTTGGCAACGGGTGAAAACATTTAATTAAATATGCTACGTGGGTCTCTTTGTCCACAGCAACGCAGGACTTTCATTTAAAATAATAATGGCGGCACGAAAGACCTCCCCCATGTCAAATGCAACAGATAGTATGAAAAGAAAAAACTATATCATTTTTTTAGAGCGTATCGAATTATGAATTCTCTCCCTTGTTGGAACATCCCTAACGAGTTATATAATAGCAGATTGCGAACAATTGTCGTCCGGATTTGCAGCACAATACAGAACCGCATGTCCGAAACGGAGTAAATGGCTGCGCAGTTCCATATGGGTAAAAATCAGTGCAGGCCTTAACAACTTAAAAAATAGACTGACCAAAGCCCTGGATGATTACATTAATTTTATAATTGTCCAAAACAAGTAATTAATAGCATTTGAATTCATATAATGCATGCAAAACGTTGCAATAATGTTCTGCCTAATAGCTCTTATAAAGAACAGAAATTTTAAATAGAAATTCGCATTAAAACACTTCTGCTGAGATAATTTTATTTTTTAATCTTCCTATATTATAACGTGCAAAATATACAATTTCCAGATCACTTGTAATAATCATCGACCCTGTAGAGGTTATCAAATGTTTATACAATTTTATATTATTTGCTATTAAAAAAAGCTTTAATCTAAGTACAAAAAGTTCTACACACATTATAAAATCTTCTTTTTAAGATGGCATATTCGTTATCGAATGTAGACAATGTCCATAGGAGAATTTTCATGTTTTCTATTTTCCTTCCACGTGTGTTAAAGCAGGATTATTTAAATGAATAGCAAAATCCTGTACGATTTTATTAATTGAATCAGTATTTGCATTTCAAATCCTGGAGATCAATTTAAGATCCCAAATATGTCTAGTTTTGAACCTGGACTTTTATAATAAGAGTCCAGAATCTAAACATCTATACGAACACTTTGTTCTTCGTGGTTATAAATTATCTCAATCCAGACTAATGCTGAATCTGAAAAATTATATATAAATTTAATAATTGGAGTATCTGAGTTTTGATTGAAAAAATCAGTTTTGATATAAGTAATAATTAGCTTAAAAATATAATTGAAGATATTGATGATATTAGCATCAGTTATGCTTTATGTTTGATCAAATAATTCAATATTGACCAATATTTTAGTATTGTAAATATATTGATTGATTCGTAATTTGAACGTAGTCTCGTTTTTCTTATAATTGCTTAGTTATATCATGCCTTCATCATAAGCAAAGAAATTGGTCTAGTATGGCTTAATTAATTTTGTTCGTGTGGCTGATCCAATTTTAAACAGTCAGCATCTAAAAACGCAATGGTAAAGATAAGAAGAACCAAAGAAAAAAAATATTAAGTAGTTCGATTGAAAAAAAAAAACCTTTTATAGAGTCTGCGATTGAGAATCTCTTATGGAGACAATGCAGCAACATCAGTTCACAATTGCACTTTTTTCAATGCTGGAACAAATGACACTGTGCATATATTGTAGCACACATATGTTTCTGACGCTAAAATGTATAGAAATTTTAATTAAAAAGACGCATAACATTAACCATAATAATAAACAGTCGAAGCAAAAAATGTTATCTGTACACGAGTGCATACAATGCAATTTTTTAATAAGGAAAAATATTGGAGAAATCGATACAAACATGATCCGAAAGAAACAATCGTCGGCGATCAATCATGTTATTTTATTGCTACACACATTTAAATTGGATTAAAGTCATACCATCAATCATTCCAGTACTTTTGTAACGCTACTTCATTTTTGAAAGCTTCAATGGCATACAGTCGGAGGCTCGCAATCAATACAATCCCTCGGGTAACCCTTTCACATCGAAGGTCTGCTCCCAAAACGGGGCGTACACTTCGACTTGCATATATATGAATCGTGAAATTAGTCTGCATTTTTTGTTACATTGACAATAGAAGCCCGCAATGCATCGAGTGTCATATGATGCACCGAAACGGGGTACAAGCACCGAACAAAGGTCCTTTCGAATATTCCCATGACTTCCATCAAAACGTTAAAAAGGATAATTACACGCTCCTTACCATGAAGTATTAGAAGCATGTACTGATGTAGTGTTTGGTTATGCTAAAATTTATTCAATAATATCATTGTTAACATGAGGATTTATGTCGATCATAAGCAAACAAAGATTTTTCGCCAATGGCTGTCATAAAAAAAATATTTTGAGAAGCATCACTAATAACTGAATATCTTCCAACAATAACAACACAAAATAATCACACACTCAGTAATATCTAAAAAAAAAAAACAACCCTTACCTATTTAGACACGCTTAAAAGCTATAAATATGAAGCTTATCCATTAAAAATGTGTTCTTGGAAAAATCGATTTTTATAAAATGATTGGAAGTATTGAAAAATATAACAAATGCTCCATGGTACGTCCATAATAGTGACATTTACAGAGAACTTAAAATACAATAGAAATTGCTGAAGAAGAAATTATGAAAATTTAAAGGAAGTAAGCGACCAGATATCGCAAGTATACGAAGATCGATAGTTAAATGATAATGGTATAATAGAAATAATGCTGAAAATAACTAAGCCCTTCAGGCTAAAAAAAGATGACACAGATTGACAGAAAGCTACGGAATAGAAAAACCATGAGATTAAGTTGCAGTGGCTAAAAAATTAAAAAAGTAATTATACATGCAGGAAGCTAAAACTCTATTGGTCCCCCCTATCGGTTCGGAAGCCCCTGATACTTGAAATTGAAAAATGGACAGATCATATCTACACTGTGTGTATAATATGCAGTTGACAACCCCAAAGCACGACAATTACATGTGGAAGTTATTAAAATCATATCAAGATGTGACCAAATGTCCCAGACATTAATAAAATCCGTTCTTTTAAGCAGTGTTGTTGTCAAGAACGCATGGCTCCAAATATTATAGTATATATTTTAAATTAATATTATAGTCAAATTTAATAAAACCCATGTCTATCAATTGAAATGATGAAAAGTTGGTTAACTAGTTAACTTAACCCATGACTTATAGGCCTTTTTATCAAATAAAAACCGAAAATTCCTAAATAATTTTCCAAATAACATCAGTCGTCTTGCAGGATTAAAGCCTTAACCTGTATGGGAGTACTTACGGAAATATCCGTGTTGACCTTCACTATTCAGAAAGAGCACTCTTGTGCATTGAAGCTCCGAGGCGGACAGAGACAGAGATAACTTAGCGCAGTTCAGGAGACTGAGACGGAGAGCTTTCTCCCATGATTGTATAGATGTATAGATCGTTAAGCCCAAATTTATCCACTTATAATGATTTTGATTTCAAGTGTGTTATTTGTTTACGCAAAGAAACGACCGAATATTGTGTGTTATCGAGAGTGTTTGTTTATTTAACTGCTTGCTGTTCTTCGCTGTGTGTTGAATGAGTCTTTGTCCAATTATCATTTCCTTCTAAAGGAGGAGCACTTGAATCGATTTTTTGTGCATTGTTTATGTAAAGAAATGAAGTGGTCATGTATGCACTATCAAGTGTTCATTTACAATTGACTCTGCCTCGAATTGAAGATTGTCTTACGCTGATTAGGAGCTGACAGAAAGTAATCGGTGTAAAGCGATTATGATATCAACGACTTCATCGATTTTAAATTTGCTCACTAACGAAAAGGTTAATATGGCTTTCTAATAATTGGGTGATATTAAGTATCGAAATAGTGGATTAGCTGCCAGTCCCTCATTATAAAGTTCTATTTATTAACTGAGTTTAATGAGAGAGTAACATCTTTATAATATCAAATATATCAAAAATTGAGTAGGTTTTTTGACTATTTGCGAGGAAAGGAGGGACTGGACTTTCTGCACTCCAGAAATTCATTTCCAGTAGAATCAAAAAGGTCGTCTAGAGTAGTTTTTCACTGTCTCCCAAAGAAAACTACTCAGTCTTTACAAACCTCCCTATCGATTCATTCAGTATACCCGCTGGGTGAGCGTTAGAAATGAAACTCAGAGGTTATGCTACTTCAGCATATCAATATCGAGCGAATGAGGAGGTGAATGTACAACATGATACAAGCGTGATGGATGTAACCCCTTCCTGTGAATGGATATTAAAGAGGCCCATAGTTCTGCAGTGAACTGTTTGTGGCTACACTATGATGATGATGAATTGAATTCTATCGAATGCAGGTGATCTTTATAAGAGATCCACATACGACAAGGAGGTTCCCTTATCGTGTATGGATTCCGAATCCCGGACAGTTTTAGGTGCTCATGAATCTCGGGATTAGTAAATGTAATCCAGAAAAATTCGAGATTGAAATTTTTAACTAACAGAAATCGTACACCTAACCAGCACGATGAAGGCTAATAAATCGAGACATTCCCACCGAAATCTTGACGCTTGGAAACAGTGACGTAACTATTAATTGGCGAGCATAGGCGACGCCTAGGGGCAGTAACTATCTAATCTATGTATACATATATGTTTTTCAAATTGTTATATTAACTTTTCCCTACCGGTGATGTATTTACTACACCTCGACTCTAATAATGGTAATCGATATGAAATATAATAGATATGGGATTCAGAATTTTTGTATTCCTCTGTAATATAATTATCACATCAAAGTACTATAGTATTCAAGTATTCATCTGCAGTGACGGAAATAAATAATTTGTAGGGAAATCGGGAATTTTGCGAGTTTTAGTCCGTGTAAAATAAATAAAATTCTTTCTCCTTCAAGTTATTTTAATATAATATATATATCAATATAATATTCGCGTATATAGACGCGTATGGCCTGTGAGGACGGGTTCTCAGTCCTGACACTTAACTGGTTTATTGTCTTCTTGCAACTATTGCCGATAGCATTGTAATTGTTTTATTAAAAAAATTGCATGAATTGTGTATTAGAATTTAAGTTATTGTTTTATCAAAAAAGGTTATCAATTCATGTCTTTAAACGCATGCGTTTGAAAGGACATCATTATCATTTATCATTAAAACAATTATCCCAAAGTATGAACCGGTCACACCACAATGTCACAAATGTCGAAGACTTAACTGCCAGCAATTAAAAAAGTGCATTCGAACAACATTTATTATGCCACTGCAATCGCAGGTGGTGCATGCGTTAATTGAAAAACGAACTCAGTTACGAAATTCATTACAGTTGGTACGGCATAATTCCGATCGAGTAAATCGCGAAAGCTGAAAAAACAAAACGGTCGCAGCCAAACAACTATGAATGGTGACTGAAAATAGCCGGAAAAGCGACGGAAAACTTGCATTTAATTTTTCAATTTGCGAATTAATCAGCGCACCGCCGCAGAGACCTGCTCTCCCAGCAATTATAAACAAACTGGAGTTTGATAGGGATTACATTATGCATCGCTGACCAGTGCCGGCGCGTGGTTAAGCCGCCGACAAATAAATACCATTTCAGTGCATTGAGAGACCAATGTGCTTGTGAATTAAAGATCAAAGAGTGGCATAAAAAAGCAACCTGCTCCCTTAAATCGAGTTCTGGTCTAAATTTGGGGAAATCATAAAAAATCGTATTAATTACAACTTCTGTTGTTGATATGCACCCCTTATAATTAGCGGGCGATAGCATCGGCGATGATCGATCATAGGGTCGTTAACTAGCAACGAACGTCAAATCATTTCAAGAAATCATGCTATATCTGCCAACTGTGAAAATCATGATCAAACCATCTGTTGTGTTATTCATATACCATTGTTAAAAACATCCAAAATAAACAACAAGAAACGGTTTTTTTAGAATACATCATTATGCCCCTATGCATATCATCCAGTTACCGTGCAATATGACTTACCCACTCTACAATGTAATGGGATTACTTGACACAATAAATAGTTGCACTGTTAAATCAGTCCTAGACATAAACAAGCTTTTAAATGAGCTTAAAAAACTGTATGCGGATAAGTAGAACTAATTGGATCTCCTACTTAACACATTGTTTGCAGGAACTATTGAATGCATCTTGCAATCTCCATACTCTTTGGAGGTATCGTCATCAAATATTTAAATGCTAGTTCGATTTCATGACCGAGTGAGCCCCCATTTTCGTATAATACCATCAATGTGACTGATTTAATTCCTTTCTGCTGAGCCACGGACTAAAACTCGCAAAATTCCCGATTTCTCGACAAATTATTTATTTCTGTCGCTGCAGATGAATGTTTATATAATATAATACTTTGATGTGATTCGCAATTATATTACGGAGAAACACAAAAATTCTGAACCCCGTATCTATTATATTTCTTATCGATATTCCCATTATTAGAGTCGAGGTGTAGTAAATACATCACCGGTAGGGAAAGGTTAATATAAAATTTTGAAAAACATACTAGGTGTACTAATCCCGGGATTCATGCTGTTCCTAAAACTGTCCGAGATCCCGGGATTGGATTCCATAACATATCATGCACACCCTTATTTCGTATCATATTATCAGCTTTCATTTCAGTTATGAAGCTACCTGAAATGATTATTTTGCGATTTTAGTCTTTAAAAGGACGTAAATATATTTATTTTTGCATTATTTAACGATGGTATCACAAGATACAGCTATTCCTTTTGTGAGATAATAATTGTGAGATAATCGCGAAAGTAAAAAAATGTCTTTTTTCGTTTGAAGTATTTTTTTCTAACCCTAAACTATCCTTGACGATGAAATATATCCTTCTCTACATATGATAGGATATTATATCAGAAAAAGTTTTGAATGCTTAAACCTGATCAAAAATCACATATGCTGTTAATAATTAAAGGAAATGCAACAAGACCTTAAAAATAAGCGATCAACGACTGGTCAATAACGACAAAATTCAAGAAGATGGTGCTAAGTCCGATTCTGCAAAATAAATACAAGCTAAATCTACCCCATCCATCTAATAACGATTTATTTCGATCATTAATTTTAATAATCTTAGGGACATATTCAGAGCTTCGAACCTTTATTTTTTTCATTTAGTTTTTCGTTCCGATTTGGTTCAAAATATTTATTATATATTGTTTCGGTTACGGGTTTCGATTTCGGTTCAGCTTCGCGTGATTTAGAGCATTTCATTCCTTCTTTTATAATGAGAATTTTACATGAATATTGTTGCCGAATTTACAATATTTTTATTTAAAGATGACTTGACGCTTTTTAGTTGGAAGTTTGAGAGTTCCAGCTTAAAGTACATGAGGAAACAAATTTAAATCTGGGAATCTACGTCTGGGTACATAGCAAATAAATAATATATAGGAAGATATAAGTTAAACAAAATACACAATAATGACTTAAGATTACAAGTTGGAATTTGGGTTGATAACAAACATTGAATATCTGAAATATTGATTTAGCAGGACAAATAATCAAATATCAACACAAAAATCAATTAAACTCCGTTTCGTGCAAGATGATACTACGTGTGAGCGAAACCGATAAAAACCGATATTTTCTTTAAATAGATAAACAGATATACAGCTAAACAAATATAAATATATATATGACCATCTCTAGACAAATAAATCCAGTGGTGTCAGGTATGGAGACTGTACAAGCCACGGAATAGGGCACGTCTTCAAGCAAAAAAATCCAGTGGTGTCAGGTATGGAGACTGTACAAGCCACGGAATAGGGCACGTCTTCAAGCAAAAAAATCCAGTGGTGTCAGGTCTGGAGACTGTACGAGCCACGGAATAGGGCCACTAGAAGAATTAGTTTACACGATAAAAATACATTTATAAACATAAAAACAGTTATTTTATGCTATTACGACCACCTATTCAAAATGTGACATTTTGGGTATTTTTTTTCAAAATATCAATAAAAAATTCTATTTCGACAACCCTGACACATAGAACATAGGGCCTATGTGTGAAACGTAGCAAAAGACCCCCCTTATCACCCAAAAAAAAAAAAAAATCAGTCCATGTGCCAAACACCCTGTATATATATTTCATATTTAGCTAAATGTTCTGAAATAAAAAATAACATTTTTTTAAATTTTATTTTTATGAATAAATTTTATTA
The DNA here is from genome assembly GCA_008973525.1 of Stenopsyche tienmushanensis. Classification (NCBI taxonomy): domain Eukaryota; kingdom Metazoa; phylum Arthropoda; class Insecta; order Trichoptera; family Stenopsychidae; genus Stenopsyche; species Stenopsyche tienmushanensis. The sequence continues at coordinate 689,138 of WACJ01000139.1, forward strand.
ATATTTTTAATGTAATTTATATTACATCAACATAGCATAATTACTCAACTGGCTGTCCACCTGGGAGCTTTCAAGCGGGAAAAGTGCAATTAAATGAAGGGTGGTGAGTTGCCCTCAGCGCAGACCAGCTCTCCAAACTACCCTACCATACAGAATCGTTGAACAAAAGCCGTTTCTACCGGTAAACATTGCTTCAATTAATAATTAATTAACGTCAATGAAGTTCACGAACGTGCAATTTATTTATATGGCAACAAAATTAATATTTTACCAAAGATTATTTTAAAGCAATTCAGCCAATTTATAGCATTAGAAAAATCGCCAACGGCCATACCACGTTGAAAGCACCGGTTCTCGTCCGATCACCGAAGTTAAGCAACATTGGGCGCGGTCGTACTTGGATGGGTGACCGCTTGGGAACACTGCGTGTCGTTGGCTTTACTTCCCTTTTTTTTTATTGATAATATTTTTTAATTAAATGAAAACATTTTTATATTTAAAAATAGATTTATGCACAATTGATACAGGCTTAAATTAATTTATTCTTTGTATGTGCTACTTGGAATAAATAAAAATTGAAATCAAATTAATTCAAATATTTTGTTATGGCAAGAAATTTAATCGTTTTGAGTGAACGACGCGCGATTGCAGCGCCACGCGGGAAAATTCGGAACCCTCAAACGTCACTTTGTTAGAGCGCAAACATCCAAAATTGATATTAAAAGTACGATTTCAATGCCAAAACATTGTATTTAATAATCCGACCCCTCCCCCGGGATCATTGCAAATTGTGCCAAAATTAGCCGTCGGTTAATGCGCTTCTCCTCCTCGCAGACTAACGGTTCATTTGGCGCGATGGCGCACTTCCGGCGGGGGGAAGACATCCGCCGGTTGATTTAATTATAGATATATCGGAGGTTTTCGTTTATGTATATCAATAGGTCGTTAATATAATAGAATTGAGGCTTTAGAGAGCACGCCCCGTTACTACGGACGAGTATTACAACCTAGAACGATCCCTGTGACGCCATTGATTTGGCTTTTACTTTTATTTTACGGTTATTTGAACGATATGCCGTTTGGAGACCGCGCCGACATGTTGCGCCCGATAAAAACCGACCTTCAGGGCTGCCAAAACATTAAAAACATTTTAATATACAGGTGATCATCTAAATTCATTGGCATTCATAGATCAAAGCTCAATAAGCAACGATACATCTAAAGACACATACAAAGCACTGGAAACCAAAATAGATTTTTATAATTTATTTTAAAAAAATAATTTAATTATTTTTTTTACCTTTTTGGAATACAGCAGACCCGCGTTAGTCCGGCCCCAGTATAATCCGATGCCCCCTATAGTCCGACACCCTAATACAAGTATAGTGCATATGTACGGCTTTGTTAAATGTAATTCTGGATATTTTTGATAGTTAGTTTACTTTAGATACAAACTTTAAAAAAAAGCTAAGCATACAGGAAGTAGGGGAAGCTTTGTATTAATATATGTGATTTCTTCAGGAAAAAACAGCCATACACCTATTTTTGGTCCCATATTGGCCATGAAAGCAAAGACTTTATAGCTAGTAAGGGATAGTTACAGTATGGATAATTATAGTACAGGACGATAACAAGTTTTTATTTTTTTATAACTGCTTTGGCCATTGTATTTATAATGTTAATACCAATTTATTTTAAATATGTATTTATAATGTTAATAATCTGAAACCTTATGTTGTCCAACAAATAAAAAGATCTGACACCGCCTTGTAGATCGTTTGTCGGATAACCGCGGGTCTACTGTATATAATGGAAGAAAAAAGATAAAATTGAGCAAACTTAAACCTCATGGTAGACTTTTCATAAAGTTGTATATATAAAACACTTACATACAATAAATTATTTTAAAATAATGATCATCACTTCTAAAAACAAGAACTCTATTATAAAAATATTCAATAAATGTCGCTTTAGTACTATCATCAAATTATCCAAGTATTATGAAGCAAATTAGCATAATAAATTCAATAAATTGCATTTGATAGCTTGCGCTGTTATAAGAGGATATTTTCAAGTCCACCCAGGTAAGTGTTCATATTCAGATTATGGAAAAATAAATAATCTGTATCATACATTTGAAAGATAGCAAGTATAAATATTTTCGATGGATTTAAATCTAGATTCAGTCTGATCTTATTTTTTTTAAAGTATTAGAAGTAATAAGATTAATAAGATTAGAAGTAATAAGATTATTGATAAAATGGGCAAGGCTTCTTATCAGCGATTGGATTTACATCCAGTATTAATATATTGTTAAAATCAATAATCGTTTTGCAACTCACTCATAGACATAACACCTATTTAATCCTATGGATGTCAAGCAACTAATGTTGATTGTGAAGCCACCGAAGACTGCAAACAACAACCACAATTGATGATGAGGACTTTAAAATGCCTGAAAATTAATCATTTCTGTAAATCAGGCTATTAGTGTTTTGTGTCAGTGTCATATGTGCGGCCTTAGGAATAATGGGAAATCATCCCATTAAAAATCCTTTGCCTAGAAAATTATTTTACGTAAATCACTATATGACCTCTTAATCTGTTAAGTGGGCTGGACGTATATATGCGTCCAACGTAAACTGCATCGAAATTGGTTTGGACGTATATATACGTCCTCGAAACATATGTTGAGTCCTAAAGCAGGCGGGACTTTTTTTGTTGTTTAACCAATATGTGAGTTGTCAATACATGTTTTAACATGAATTTAAGATAGAAAGCAAATTAATTTCACTTCACTATATGTATCTAAAATCGCATCGTTAAAAAAATAAATGATATTAACTCACGCCAGGTGGGCGGGACGTATATATACGTCCTAATGAAAATGTGCGCGCCCACTGTATGTTGCGTTATTGAAAAAAAAACTTCGTCACTTAATAGGTTAAAATGAAAATAATAATAATAATTAATATCGTAGATCAAGCATTAAAATTGTCAATATACATATGTTCATTATTGGGACAGCCCTGTCAACGGGAAAGTCTAAATAGGATCGCCTATTTTTTACTATGGATAATATTAGTAAACGATAAAAATATAATCATTTTCAAATATCCAATTTTCTATTACAAAAAAATGGGGCTTATTATTGACGCCGTTAATTTTTTGTGTCATAATCATAAAATGATCATTTTTCAGTGTTGACATAGTCGTCGACTGCAACGATCCTAAAATTACCACAAGATGGTGAAAATTAATGACTTTTAGAGGGTCCTCTTTGTCGGGAGCCATAAAATCTTTTTTGAGAGGCTCGCCCTTCGGGGGGCAGTTATTTGTTTTTTAAATTAAATTTCCGAGACCCCCATAGGCGTACTTAAATCACAATAAGGCGATCGAATGTAAAGTTTATATTCCTGCATGATCGGTAGGTAGTAAATCTGCGAATGAAGAAAATAAAGCAGGAATGAAGCTATTGAATATCGATTCGTATTTGGACGTCGGTTCGCCCACCCGCTTAATATATTTTTCAGTCTGAAATAAAATCGGATTGTCGTTATTCGGGACGCGCCTTTGATATTCCTGGACAAATGAGCACAACATATTTTTCCAGAGATAAGGGAAGCAAAACGGAAAATTGTTAAGTCTGGACATCAAACGGCGCGTGACCTACAAGATAGCCGCCCCATTTATCATTCGGAGGCTCCATGAGGGGTGAGGGTGAAATCGTCCCACGACTTCCAAGACGAACAAAACTTCTACATTCTGCACGCACAAAAGGAAAAAAATCCACAAAAGCAGGAGATCCTTGGAAGTTGGCTATTCAAGACGTTGGACACAATCCCTGATCAATATGGATAAATGATTAATATCGGAGGGTCGCTCTTTGTAGCCGGTTTATTAATGGGAGGCCACTGAATTGGTCATCGATTATTGCCATATGCATTAAATCTCTTCATTTGAGATGATGCCAATTTTTCAAACGATTTTCATAAACCTCGTTACTTGCCAAAATATTATTTTTTTAAACTGAAGCTTCATTAGTATCAGATTAAATATAACCAATACTCTGATGTACGGAATCTGATCATAAAATACGGTTTGTACATTTTATGACTAGTGAGTCAGTCTCCACAACCGCTAGAGTGAGATCATGTTTATCGCGTCTGTCGCGCATCATGGATTTCAAACAACACCTTAGCATTAAGTTGCAAAAAAGTGCCAAAGAAGCTCATGAAATGTTAAAATCGATACATGGCGATAATATGACAACTCTGAAAACTGTTTACAATTGATATGAGTGATTTAAAAACGGGAATGAGTCGATTGAAGGCGAGCAATGATCGGGACGTCCAATGACCTCAAAAATAGATAAAAACGTGCAAAAAGCACCAAAAATTGTTCTTGCAAACAGACGAATAACAATTCAAGAACTTGTTGAAGAAGTTAGCATCTCTTACGGCTCTGTACAAAGCATTTTAACCGATAATTTGCAAATGAGACGAGTGAGTGCAAAATTTGTTTCCAGACTTTTGACTGACAAAGAGAAGGAAAATCGTGTTTAAAAAATTCCGAAACGATATACAAAGAAAAATACCAGAAATGGGAATCTGAAAAAAAACCTGTATGTCCACATCCAAAAGTGAATAAGTAAAGACTCACCAGATTTAGCTAAAAGGAAAACGTTTTGACACCATTCCTGACTTTGGGATGGCCACGAAAGAGCAGTTGAACACCCTTCCGAAAGAAGCCATCTAAAAATGTTTCCAGTAATGGATTCAACAAGGACAATACTTTTAAGGAGGTTAATTCCATTTCCATGTAAACTTATTATTTTGTAATAAAATTTTTCACCATATTCTTTGATCAGACCTCGTAACTGTCAAACCGCTGATAACAGCACATACTTTGTTAATAAAATATCAGGTTATTGCATTGTTTACAAGGCTGAATTATTTTTTTATTACACTATTGGTAACACACAAAATATAAACAGATTTATTTTTTTAGAAATAATCGCATATGAAAATATTATACACAAAATAAAATGTATGCAAACACAACGCAAAATGTATCTCTACATTTTTTGACTGTAGTTCGACATCTATATATCGCCACGTCGCACTTTTGGCGGAAATTTCACGCAAAGATATACACTACCTTGCACTCAAATGGTTAATGATTATATGTATGAAATAGTTTATTTCTTGTATAGTGAAAAAATATAATAAAAACAGAAAAAAATACCACAACTCTCTTTCCAAACCATTAACTCTTGTCCTCATAGTAGACTCTGATTCTGATGAAAATTATTGGTTCCTGTAAATGCAACATGGTATGTTCATCATTTAACTCAACGCTCCCATTCAGGTCAAAGATATGGAAGACACGGAGCAATAATTTGAATATGGAGGTATGTTTGATGTAATTAATTTCACATGAGCTGATGAATTGCATTCTGCATCAAATATTGAAAATACATGAGCGATGTTAATATAACGCATGAGCAAATCGACCCAAGTATTATCATACGAAATCAAAAACGTACAACTTCCACAAAAATAGTGGTGTAATAAGATTTTTATCACTAAGCGAATCTCGACTTATTAAAATCGTGACACCATGTATATTACAGAGTGCTGTTTTATCAACTCGGGGACCGAATATTATACATCTTTATTACTTTTGGGCGGATATGTTCATATTTTTGTATTATAAATTATTATTAATAATGGTGTTTGATCGAAAAAAAATTGAAAATTGGAAACATTACGCTCATTCATTAGAATCATATATTCAATCATATCAATCATTAATTACTATTAATATTTCTTTTCCTAATATGTTTCATACATTTCGCTAGAAACTACCACAATTATATTATTTTAAAATGTTCATTAATTTAAGGGCTTAAAGACACTATGGAGCCCTCCTCCCCCTACTCTCAAAAATACTGTTTTCTTTTATAAATGTAAGATGTGCAATTTAATCAATATTAAATGTTAATTTGGATTTTTTTGCAATCCAGTTATTCATCGAATATTGCAATTCTTAAAAAAAATCCATATTGGTTAATAAAATATTACTTAATAATTCTTCCAGGAATAGATTTTTATGTGAAGGTTACATTATCTATGCATCAACCTAATAATCAAAACTTGGTAGCTTGATATTTTATTAAAATGTATGTAAATCAATATTTGTGTTAAATATATTATGTTATTGTCACTGAAATATTATCAAGCAAATCTCAAATTACACAACGCAAATCAAATCGATAGATTGTAAGTTGACAAACGGTTTCTACATGTAAATCGTATTTCGTTCTTAGAATATATTACAAAAATAAATATATGCGTTATGTATTGTGGTCCTATCAGGTCGAAAATAAGGAAAACTGTTAGGATCGCATATCCACCGTGATTGATAGAAAAAACTTGGTAAGTGATATTCATCTCCGAGTGATTTGTCTCCGTATGCATAATAGAAGTCCTGTTCTTTGAAAAGCATCCCGATGAGTTGGGAAAATGCCCAAATCCTTTGACTATTAATCATTATCAAAAAGAGATGGACGAAAGCCTTTTTTGAAACGGTTGAAAACCGTTCGATCCCCTTCGAATCCCCCTTAATAAATATTCTACGGGAGTGCACATCCCGGTGCAACCGGTTTGCCTTCCTACACATTATAATAAATTTTTCAATATGCGCAGAATGGCCGTCTGGATGGAGAAAGTTGGGGCGCCAATGTCTTTCGGTCTGCGTCCTCAGACGCAAACGTTTTGTCTTCGTATAGAGAACCGATTTGTGTAGAATGGTGATCATTGGCGTCGATGGCATTTCAATGCCAACAATTTCATTAAACATTCGATTGATTTTATGGGCAGAGAATTTTCAAACGACTTCACAATATGCTGCTGATCTTAGATTGCAATAAAATTCGATCCGAACTGAAGTATTTTCAGAGCGTAATGGACCAATGCGATTTCTTGATTTGCATGAAATCTGTTTATCGGATAAAAACACTATTATATTGAATCAAATTAATTGAACTACAATGGATATGGCCTTCGTTCCAAAATATACACCAATGACTATATCCACCTGATTTGGATAAGTCAAGAATAAAAATGATTTGATTGAGCTTTGACCCGCTTATATTTATCACAAAATTAATAGCCATCAATTAATAACTTTCCACTCTAAATTTGACATTATGACGTCAAAATTTTAAGCTCAAATGAAAAGATCTATTTATCATCATCATATGATTAAATTAGGTACAAATTAGTAATATGCCAGACCCAAAAAAAAAATAAGAGTGAGAGGAATCAATTGGAATACCTCTAAAAGTTATCCGGTGAATTGACAATCGACTGTCCTGCCGTAGCTCCTAAACAAGGCGACTATCCTGGTGATGATTATTCTGAGGCAGTCGATTATTCAAGTCAGACAAGGCAAACATTGAACAATAATAAGTATACCACCTCATTGCGTTCGAAATTCAAAATTTACAAAAATATTTTGCGGGATTCATTGACTAGGTATTGCTATGTAGATGCTCCATGTAGATGAGACTTTAGGAAAAATTGAAGAATAATTTATACACATGTCAATACGTTTATGTTTCTGGATGGATCTTCTGTGTTATTTCAGCGATGCTTCTCATTGTCTTTCCTAAATTCTACACCTCAAAATATGCTTCAATTCGATTTGCAAATTTGCCATCGTGATGCTGCTGCACAGTATTAATAATTTAAAACTATCGAAGATCTGACTGCAAAACGATTTACCAGATGCTCATTGAATTCACACTACATTAATAAACCATCAAGAGATTTGACTTTGCACTGTATGTAAAGCCTATTGTAACAATACATTTCAAATCTCTCGTTTTTTTATAAAAGCGGTGTATCGTTTTTAAATCCTACATCCCACATCATAAAATAGACCTCAAGGTCTTCTATCCACTATGAATCCTTGCTCTGAACTGTGTTCTTGATATCTCAATGCTTCTATTCATTATTAAAAACTTCGATGAAAAACCTCATCGGCTCATAAATGCGAAAATATTTTTTTTAATTAATTGCATATTTGATCAAAAATGCTTTTGGGAATATATTAATATCATAACAGTTTATTAAATCCCTTATTTTTATAGTTTTTCAACATAGTTATTTTTCTTCGAGGAATTTCGCGTAATATTTTAGAATTTTAAAGCTTTGAACGCAATATAAGCATAATAAATCGACTACACCAGGACGATCCTCACCAGGGAGATCACCTGGATTAAGAACTACAGCAGGATATTCAATTGTTAATCCACTGGATAAACTCTCGGGCGATTTAAAAAAAAACGTAGAATATATATAATATTATATTTGAGAAAAAAATAATAACTTCGAACGATGAAAATTCACTTCAAGGGTATCAAACTCATAGCCCATAGCGAATATTTTTGCGGCCCACTTAACAAAAATTAAACAAAAATGCCTAATTAAAGCTGCAGAAATAATTTATCCGGGAAACGTGAAGCCTTTACATGTAATTATTTTGCCTCAAAATACATTTAGCCACAAATTTTAATGATCATATCAAATCTTAACCATTTAATTCCGCAGGATTTTCCATTGCCTGTGACGAGAATATGAATATTGGGGCGTAGCTTAAATATTTAGGTGCTATCTGAAATCCCTAGTTTACACCGACTGTTCAAAAATCCTTGCACAATTGAAGTACAATATTCAATCTGCTATCGACAACATACTCGTCGATAAATGCTGGAAAGGATGAAGAGAAGCTTTCAAACTCGAGTATCTCAATGCATTTACCAAAACAGAGGCCACCTTAATGTTATTAATTTTTTAAATTTAATAAATAAAAACTTTAAATATCTTTCTGTAACATGCAAAAAATAATTAAACTTATATCCCATATACTGTTTGTGTTGTTTATTTTTAAAATAAGGTATATTACCTGCTGCACCCTGTACTACTACAGGAATATATGTTTTATTGTATTTATGAACTTTGGCAAAATTACAATATATAGATGATCGAAAAAACAATGCTTTCTTGGCATTGCTGCTAATAAATAAAGCTAATTTTTTGAAACATTCAACATTCATCAAACGCATTGTATTATGCAGGAAGGTAATACACATAAAAATGTGTTGTCTTAAAATTCAAATATTCTGTTTGTCTTATCAATTACGTTGACTATTCTGCTTCAAGATTCTTAAGAAATTCTGAGATTTTAAAGGAAAAATATGTATAGATCCAACATATTTGTAAGATTTATATATATTTTTTTTTGTTTGATTAATATAAGAAAACACTTATATGATTTAAATTTAACGCTGCAAGGAAAAGAGACCATTAAGAACATGTGTGACAAAGTTAGAGTGTTCAAACGTAAGCTAGCTCTTTACGCACTTTCCGATATGCAACATGAACAAATCGTATTTAGAAGAAACTACATCGTATTTAAAACACAGGGGGGAAATATAAATCTAAGAATTGTATTTGGAACAAGATTTGCAGATTCTTCGAAAGACAATTTTTATTTGTTTTCTTCGATTTTATCAATAAACATAAAATCATTGCCTAATCATATTTATTGTAGTTGACGTACTTGAATTTAGAAATAACATATTTACCAAAAATACACGAAAATTCGCTGGTTTATGTTTGGTTTATCGGTTTCACGAATGAAAGAAAATATATGTCCTGTCAGATCCAGAATTAACAAGACATATTTTGACTTAATTTAAAAAATAATCTCTGCTTGCAATATTTCCCCCAAAATAGGAGTATTAATAATGAAGAAATGTCAAGTGTCAGGGAGAAAAAATTAAATTCTTCTTGTTCTTTTTTATTTCTGTACGTTTCTATGAGAGGGGTAGCAAAATCACCATTATATTTTAATCGTTATTGCAAATCCAGTTACTCATAAATAACTCTATACGACTTCATAAATCCCTTCGATATTTACTATCTCTGATCCAGGAAATCAGATTTAACTATAAATTTTAGACTTGAATTTTCTAAAATCAAAACTCTTTAACAAGCCAACGTATTAAAACTATACTTGTAATATAATTTCATATACACTCATCCTCCGAATTACGCGGTAGATACGTTCTTCAGAAACCCGCGTAAATAGAAACCGCGTAAAAAAGCAAGGAATTCATACAAAAAGATGTATTAATCCTCATTTTCGCTGCTGTCTTCCATGATTCTAACCATTTTCTTTATAACTGGTTCGAAATCGCCTTCCTCATCAGATGAACTGGTCAATTCAATTTGAGAATCAGCAGAAATATCTTGTTTTTTATTGTATTTTTCATAAAGTCTTTACATGTTTTCATATTGTAGACAAGTATTTCGAAGGTTTCTTTAAAAATTGAGAACACGTATCGTGTTTGAATCAAATTTGAACACAATGTTTCCCAATTTTCTTGCTACGTTGAGAGCGTCATCTAAATTTTTTGCAGTAAATAATAACGGTTCGGAAGATTCATCTTCACTTACATGATCCTTTTCGGGTATTAAAATAAGGCCCACTAATTCCTCTTCGGTTATAATATCATCGATAAATAATTCTTCTATATCCTTGTAATTTAAATCTTCAAACCCTTCTTTTCATCATTTCTGGATGAAATAACAATATTATTTGCATCCACTTCTGGAAATAGCTGTCTCCAACAACTATTTAAAGTGGTTCGTCGAATTTTTTTTATATGCTGAACCAACCTGATTTTCACAATCTAGAATTGTGATTTTTTTCAAATTTCTGTCAGCGATTAATCGTCTTCTATTTTGTTCAAAATTTCTGAAAAGTTTGTTTTATCTGTTATTTGACTAAATTTACAACAGCAAATGCATTTATATATGATTCAAGATGCTAATTGTAAATTATTTCACTTTTTTGCTAGTTTAGTTTAGATAGTTTGTAAATATCAATATCTGCGGCAAAATCTTAGAAAATCTTGAATTTGCATGCAAAAATGGGTCGAAAGTAAGAAATTAGAATAATGAATAATAAAAAGACTATAATGAAAGGATTTGTATAAAATATATATATATATATTTACAAATTTTAAACTATAATTTTGATTCGAAAACTATCGTTTTTGTGCAAATTTTAACATTAGGACAATTTTGATCGACTATTTTTGTTTTAGTTATATATTTTAGTCAAATATAATATTGATGATATCTTTGTATAACATGTTAAACGTTTAAGTTTAACGTCTTTTTGTGCGTATAAAATTGAAGTGATGAAACACACGTTAAGATTAAGAGACCAATATCTAACCCACAATACCGACACTTAATATGGGTGATTACTTTGCAAAAATAAGTATATTTCTAATCTTAAAATTCCGATTTAAGTGATCTTATCCTAATTTAATCATATATGAAACTCAATGGAAATCACCACATAATAATCCTTTATCAATGAAATAATCTCCTGTACAGATCGCATATGTCCGATAATGGATCTGGTATTCATTTAGAAGATTTACATACTATTCAAAATTGAAAATATATATATTTATATATATAATACAGAATGGCCGCCCCTGCACGAGGGCACAAATGTATGAATGAATAATTCAAGTGACGCATCGGCAGTTCGTCACTCGCTAACATTTCGTACGTATGCTCTCGTTGATGTGGGGATTCTGATATTGGGCTCCGCCATTAAAGTGGGCCCAGAATTCATTTCCACCACCCACCTTCGACGGCTTATGTCCAGCTTTGTTCTTTACACCCATGACTTGCTTCAGGATCGGAAGCAATTCGACCGAACGAATAGAATTCACAAAATTTCCAATTACATCTTTGCAAGATTGCTTTCAAATCGCATTTTATTATACGCTCTATCTACCCCGTCCAGAACAATTAACGAGCATTTTCACTCATCCCTTGACATACTTTCTCTTCAGATCGGTCGGTGTTGATTTATAGCATAACTACATGAGTTTTTCCGCATTCGAGCACGTTTTCAGCCACCCTAATACGAGCACCGGCCGCCGTTAATATTTCTTATATTGTGTTTCGTCTGGAGGACGTAATTACAAGCTCCACGTGGTTTTAAAAGGGCAAACATTCGGTCCGTCCTTTTGCGGGTCTCGTATCCAATTATTCGTCGGCAGTGTCTCTTATTTCCTTTCTGATAATCACGAGCTCGACAAAGCAGAAAAATCGGTCGTTCGTGCTCATAAGAAGACCACCGATGGACATTAATAAAAGGCAGCATTAAGAGGAGCCGATTGAATTGGGTTTCGAACCCGAAAAATGTACGCCCCGAGCCAAATGGACAACATCCATGTGACACGTGTGTCTGCACGTTCGTTACAGAATTGGGTCAATTATTTGCCGGGACGCGATTAAATGCAACACCAATTGGAGAAAACCACGATTAAATCCGTACGATGATCAATATCATCGCCTCGATTTGATCTTCCGAATTTAATTCACCAACGGATTAACCAGATGCGACGGGATCAAATTTAAAAGAAATATGATGCTGCAGACAATTGGAAATGGCGTTCAGCCAGAACTACATTCTGGACGCTCTCAATAGCAATCACTATTGTATATATCGACATTAAGCAGCCATTCTTATTGAAAATAGTCGTTAAATTCAAAATTATTGCGACAGAACTTTACAATATAAAATATATTTTTGGGTCACAGAAATAATAATTATAAAATTTGAAAAGTTGAAATGATCCTCAATAATTAAAAAACACCGAGACAATCCGGGGTAAAGCTGAAAAATATGATATTTTTCATCAAAAAAATCTATACTCTTTTCCTATAAATTGAGCAATTTTTCAAATATTCTTGTATACAAAATTCTTTTAATATTTCGCTGAAGCATAATTCTGAGTGATTTGGGACGACTTCGATTTAAAAAGATGACAGTCTTCTCTTTTCGTGTTCTTAGACCCTATTAAACCACTCTTAATGTTTTTAAGCCATCTATGATATTTTTGAAACTTTGATATGAATTCGTCGTAAGTCGAATTTCATACAAAATATGTAACTTAAATTGTGTTAAAATAACACATGTGGATTTATTTATATTTTTTATTGTTAAATTTGTATTTATTTATTAATATAAAATATTTACTTAATCAATATTTAAAATCTTTCGTCATCTGTACTTATATAAGTACAATCCATTGGCTCATCATCAGTAGTGGAAGAAGAAGCAGTAGTAGTCTTTTTAAAAAACATATCCAACTTTGGTTGAATTTTTTTCCTTGTATATTTCTTTGTAGCAAGCAAGATCTTCCTGAATACGGCGGTATATAGTCAAAAATTTTTCGTTATCCGAATCCATTTTTGCGAATTTTTGCATTCCATGGCAAATTTGATGGAACGCTGCATCCATTTCTTTCAATATAAATTGTTTTAGAGATTCTCATACCATTTCTTTTTTTTTAGTCTCTTCTTCAACCCTTTGATTTTCGATGCATAATAATTCTTCATTTGTAAGATCTTCCAAATCATTTTCTATAAGTTAGTTTATGTCTTCATGATCAATATTAATACCAAGTCTCTGGCAAAGTTCTACAATGAAATTTGTAGTGTGTTCAATTTAATTTTCTTTTTCAAATTGCGAATGAGTTATATTTTCAAAATGTTTAGTTTACTTTTTCCATATTCCATACATACACGATGATGTGACCTCTTGCCATCCTTTTCCTATATTTTTAATCGCATGGCGAATATTAAAATTCTTCCAAAATTCTTTAAATGATTTGCCATCGTCGAGCAATAGTATTGCTTGAGCAAATGTATTTTTTAAATAATAGGCTTTAAATGTGCCATGGTCCATGGGTTGCAAAATACTGGTGGTATTAGGGGGTAAATGCACGATTTTAACGTTAGGATGTAAATTTCCGATGTGTGGTGGATTTCTTGGTGCATTGTCTAGTATTAAAAATATATTGAATGGAATTACTTTCTGTTTACAATATTGTTCTACTTCTGGAATAAATAAATTTAAAAGCAAGTCTTCAAAAATAAATTGTGTCATCCACCCTTTTTTGTTTGAGTGGTAATATAGTGGTAAGATATCAATATTGATTCATTTGAGGGCTCTCGGCTTTTTAGAGTGATAAATCATTTAATGGTTTCAACTTATATCCATCAATATTGTCACCCAATAAGAATGTGAAACGATCCTGAAATCTTGAATGAGAATTTTGTCTCATTCAACCTCACCCATCGAGTTAGACTCCAATAGATCTTTTCAGTATCTTATTATTTTTACATCTACTTCAATAATGAGGGACAAATTCAATAAACGTGTATGAAGATTTGATATTATTTAAGATTGCTTATGGAATCTGAAATTAGCTCTAAAATTGACTATATGTATGTGAGGCATGTATGTCCGTGGAAACACTGCAAATAAGAAGTTGAGCCCAATGCGTTATAATTCAATTTTAGATGCACTCATGCCTTATAAAATTAATTTAAATCAATCAATGTTTCATGCTATTAAATTCAACGAGATTTTGTAAGTAAATACTTAAATGCATACTCACTGTAAAGTTCGATCAAGTGATACAATCCTTGTTCAAAAATATGAAGCTAAGGGAATGGATTTACATGAACTTTTTTTGTCACGTAACTGTGCTTCTATAGAACGTGTTTTTTGTGTTCATACCGAATGCTGACGGCGGATTAAATATTCTTACGTTCATCTGAAATTAGTTTTCAGAAAGTTTCCCGATGTGATATTGGCAGCATAGAAGTGCTTCGGCGGCGTTTTTATTTCGATTTGAGAGGCGCTCAACTAACGAGGTATAGAATTTTCCTAATTTTTCTTTTTAGCTCCACGGCAGCTCCAAGCAGAATGCAAGCCGGTTTCAGCTAGTATTTTTTCAGCAAACAAAGGGACTATTGGCGACTGGCGTCCCGGCGTCTCACATTCCTCCATTTCCCTCTCCAACAGGAAGAGGAAAACAAAGAGCCTCCGAACCGATGGCACTTCATCAAATTTCCCACGCGTCTCTACTCCGTTTCCGGCGCTGTTTCCACGTACAATCCCAGACACATCACCATATTTTTCTCATGCTTGTTTACCGTCTTCAAACATTTCTCCTAGGTGTAATATATTATCTAGTCATGGAATAGGGTGAAAGGCCCGTTTGAATAAATACACTTTCAGCATAATGAATATCGCATCCACATATGTACTATGCCTATGAAATAACATTAATCTTCAATTAAATGCATTTTGCTATTAAAGAGACCAAAAAATATTTCAAAAATTGAAACGCTCTTTTATAACGAAAATTATATCGAGACGTGGTTCAGGAAACACTTTATTTTATTCGTGCGAATTTATTGTTTATATTTGAAATTATTTTTAAGCGATGTCAATACCAACAATCGATGAAGAACGTCACCAAATTATATTTTTATTGGGGGCACACAAATAAAATTGTAATTGAAATCTCAGGAAAATTCCTAGAACCATAGGTCCCTCATCAAGCTATCGGAAAATTATCAATTAACACTCCTGTCAATAAAATAATCAAGTCAGACCATTTTGCTTTTCCGATGATGTTTTTAATAGTAGCTATATATATTTAGATACCAAATCTATCTGACTTTGTTCATAGAAGGATTTTATAGAATTTATAGTTACAAAAAAAAAATCGGGATCCTTGAGTTTTGAGAAAAAAGGATATTTCTATTTATATACTTAGAGTCAATGAAAGTGGTCTGGCCCGACCCATATTTTTTTTTAATATCCTTGTAAAGGTATCCTGTATACTGAAAAAGAAGGAGGCCAGAGAGGAATCTACTTGAGTGAAAAGGTATATCAACTAGATAAAGGTAGAATCAACTGGCAAGTACAAAAGAAGTGGAAGGACGTGGAAGTGGATTTCACAAATTTCTACAGCGTAGAAAAAATTCAGCCAAAAGAAATGTTGCCAAAATGTTGTCCAATATATTCATCTATGTTCGAATTTACAGGCAATTTTGCAGCTGTTTTATAAGTTCCGAAAAAATCAAAAACTGTTATTCCATTGCCAACTGTCCATTATGATACTAAAGTTGTTGAAGAAGCCCAAAAGCCACGGGTAATATTATTTTACAACAAGCACAAGGGAGGTGTTAACGTTATGGACCAGTTGCTTGGGGAACATTTATACAAAAGGCAGACAAATGCAAGCATCTTTCAAGCTAGTAGAACAAGCAAGTACTGGTAAACTGGAAGGGTGGTATCTCTAGTTCTGTTTTTGAACTAAAAAATAGCTTAAAAACTAAGCTATCTCTGTTTATACACAGCTAGAATTGGTAGCTTGAAAACCGTTCTTCCTTCTTTAAGTTCCAGCCAGTAAAAACTAGGTCTTCTATATCTCCTTTATGCTACGAAAACCGCGCATTTCGAGTGTCGTAATGAAGTTGAGAAAATTTGCGATCACTTTCAACTACAATTTTTTTTACATTCTTCTTCATCTTGTTCTAATGTTCCCAGAATTCAATATGTTTCTATATGTATTTAAAATCTTCTGTCCTTAATGCCAATATACTCTCTTCCATACGCAGTCATCAGATTCCGAAGCACATCAACATTTATTCTCCATGTTTCACAAGCGTACATTATACTGACAGCG
This sequence comes from Stenopsyche tienmushanensis, assembly GCA_008973525.1. NCBI lineage: Eukaryota > Metazoa > Arthropoda > Insecta > Trichoptera > Stenopsychidae > Stenopsyche > Stenopsyche tienmushanensis. The sequence goes on from WACJ01000139.1 coordinate 705,792, forward strand.
CATATTAATCAAGCACTTTCCTCCTGAGACAACAGGAGGTGCAATCTTATTATCATTTTTTCGACGCACTAAATATATTTCATACGCTCCTAATTATCATTTTTAATAACTCATTCAACCAAATCAAAGAGTCCATGAATATTTTAATTAAAAATCATGGACAAGCGTAAACTGCACAGCATGACCGTGTAACAACGGTGATAACCATACACTGTAGAATGGATCAAGTAACTCGTTATGGTGATGGCACGCACGCAATTATTGGCACGCCACGAAATTATATTGGCACGCAAGAGATAAAACCAACTATTTTCATGTGGAAACAAAGTATGCATTTTTTTCAGCGCCATTCTATTTGCACTGCTTCATGAACATAACAGTTACGAAATGTAACAATTATCTGTAGTTTTTTATCATTGTTTCGTTATCAAAAATCCAGGATTGAGCTGTATTTAACAATCATCATTTTAAATTACATCCAAGTTTACTTAAAATGTATTCTCATTAATTTATATGTTCGTATCTTAGCCCAGTATAACTTCTTCTTTAATTTTCGGTAGTCAACACCTTTTAACTATTGATCATAATTTTAATTTTAATGATTTTTTAAAGATCCAAACATAATCGAATTTAATTAAAATGCTTTGAGTTGTCGATGAAATATATTAAAATAATTTTAATATCAGTCATAAATTTAAGGATTACAATGGAGCTTATTTCAGAATCATCATTTCGATCAGTCAGCTTGCGTTTAATGCTTTAGGATTTCGTTGCCGTCTAGAGATAATCTCTTCCTTGCTCTCATACGCCATCTGCCTAGCAATAAAATATTTAATATCGAAGTATTAAAACCTAATAATGTATTCTAAAACGCGAATAGGACACGAGAAGAGATGCTTCCGCGGCAATCACGGGCATATGGTGTCTTCTCACTCAATTCTTCGCCAACCAATGAACATTTGCTGCCCTGCAAGAACATCCAAAATCCAAGCCACCGATCTTCGCCCAAGTCATCATTCAGCATCGTCCAATGAAATAAAAATGCAATTATTTTTTAGTGCACATATAATATTAAATTGACCCCACAGACCCCACAGTCAAACAGATTCTTTTGTCTGCCCACGCCAACACACTTTTCCACCCACATGCAAGAAACTACTCTTTTTTATCTCCCATACGAACGCACACGAAATCCTACCCATTAGCTTTTTTTTAATAATCAAACTCACAGACGACTCCGAAAAATATTACAGTGATCGGGTCGTAACTCGCATGTGTTAAATGCGTATCGTATACTAAGCGCATTACAAATGCCTATTTATTACGCGTCCGGATAATAAAAAGGTGAATTGAGCGTTTTTAATCAGCTGGAAATTACCATACATAACGATTTAAAATACGAATGAAATATGAAATGAAGGCAAACATACAATTTGTTTTAATTAACGCGACCATTTTGTATACAATTCGTATTTTATGATTAAATAATCTAAATTTTGCGCAACATTCGTATCGAATTTGGGACTGGAGGACTGGAGCTGTAATTGCAGATATTCGATAATGTTGCTCAATTATGGACCTTACTGTTATTACTGGATCTAACTTGCATGAGGGTTTCTCCAACTTTTTGAGCTTATTGTTTTACTGTGACTTCACAAGTTTTAATATAATGGGTTAGATCTTGGACTCATTATAAAGGCTCGGATTCAATGCCAGATTGTGGATTTATTTATCGTATTGTAGCGTGGGCGATTTGCCATCCTCACGTAGTAGCGCTGTCAACAGCGACATCTTCCATCTCTCTTTAGGTGAAATGTGCTATTTTAGCAGCGCCATCTCTTGTGGCCCTGCGGAAACACTGCACCTGCATACCGACGGATCGCTTCTTGCGCGTGCACCGTTGCCGGTTGGGTAGTGACGCTCAGGAGGCGGGAATCGGGAGAGTCGTCGGTTAGCCTTGGCTGCGGAAAGTCGTCCCTCCAGCAGCCAGATATCTCTCTCTCTCTCTCTCTCTCTAGTATGGAATAAATAGTTATTTAGAGCAGAGAGTCTTTCTATTCGACGCCCGTCTATTCCCATCCATTCGTCCAGCAACATCACGGTCCGATAAAAGAACGGACCCGTGCGCTATCCCAAAGAGTGCGCGGAGACGGGGAGCCGCTCGGGGACTCTGCCCCCGAGAGCGCCCTTGCCTCAACGTTACACAAATTTGAGAATCGAAGATATTTCCAATCGATCGATCATCATGGTCCAGATTTAGTCTCATGGATCTGAAAAATTAAATACTTAGGTGATTAATAGAGTCATACAGCCCCCTTATAAGTGACTGAATTTGCAACAATAATAGTAATATGATTTAAATTTTCTATTTAAACATGGTGGGAAAATGCTTTGTTGTTCCTCCTTGTACGCGAAATGTTCAGAAAGTAAGTGTACTGTGACCATGATGGGCTGTAGTTTTGTATTTTTTGAGGGTTAACAATACTGAATGATAGATGAAGATCTTCCGACAGAGCGAACATCTCAGTAATACGATAGTACGTAAACTCGCGTAGTAATGTCCAGTTACGTGAAAGATGTCGGTAAGAAATCCCACCAAGTGCGAGCCACGTTCTGTAATCCCATTGAGTTGAAGCGATTTGAATTAGAAACTTTATTGTGACTGGAGATAAAATATGTAAGTATAGTCAAAAAACAGTCATCATAGTGGTATCACACCAATTCCTCATCTGGCAAAAAAATTGAGGCCTAACTTGAGGGCTTCAGATTATCATCTTATCACCTTCCTGAAGGTACACATGGGTGGAATTAAAATTTCAACCGGCGAACAAGTGCAGAAAAAAGTACTGAAGTGGGGAAAGAAGCTAGTGGAAGAGTTCTTCAAGAAGTGCATAAAGAAGCTTCTTTCTTCAAGAAGTGTCACGACTCACCACATACATTGAACGGGATAGCAATTATGTGAAAAATAATCAATAAGCGCATCAATAATATCCTGTATTTTATTTTCAATTACACTTTTTCTAAAAAAATATAAAAATCTAGTACACTAACTTTCTGAATATGCTTCGTATTATATAAAATATTTGTGTCTTGGTATATGAACATAAAACGAAAATAGTTAAACACTTATTTTAATACTAATACAATCGATAAGAACGCGGATGAGAATGCTGATAATTGATACGGACGACAGCAGATGTAGGCGACAGTGGACTTCCTTTTGCCTAAATTACTTAAGCAACCGAAATTATCATAAATTAATAAATAAGTATCATATTTATATCTCATCTAAGATCTTTACAATCCAATGTAAATGGAATCCATTCAAATATTTACGCATGAAAATCGAGATCAATCATCAGGAACTGATTTCATTGCTTGAATAATCCATCATCAAAGGGTTTCAGAACATTAGCACATGATTTTAATGGAATTCTCAGATCCATCAATATTTAGTTAGTCCTCCGTTTAGCTCCAAATGTCTTGACATGTCTTCCAAGAAGTCGATCAAAATCGAATATTGTGCGTTCACTATTTGACATTATACGACCGTTGGTCTGCAAAATTATCCTTAAGACCCAAGGATTAATTTAATTATTGTGTTATTATAAAAATCAAATATATTTTACAGTCCAAATCCATAAACAGAGGGTGATATACGATGTTATATTCGGCTCTATCTTACATAACACCGCCCTTTGATGGTATTTATGGGCTCATCAATATGTATATAATAAAATAGTGGTGTGGATGATTTCGGATGGCATTTGTATGCATAAGTAGCAACGTCCTACCCCAAGAATGACATTGGTGTGACGAATTAAATAGAAAATGACGTATTTCACACCCGAACGGAAATCGGACAGACATTCAACCCTTATCAGATGCTGAGTCACTCTTGGTTAACAAACTTTGGGTACATTATAATATAATATGTATGTATATTTCGACATCAATACGGCTTTTAACATCGTATGATTACAATGAACTATATTTACAATAGTTCTGGATGTTATAGAAGAGTGTCGAATCGAAAATTATTCTCAAGATCATTGAAATTGGAAAGTCAATGTCGATAATTAGTTTTGAATTAAATTCGATTTAATTCATCGGCTTCTTTTGATGGCATTAGGTATTAATCTCAATGTCATAGATTAGAACCGTAAAAAGTGAATTGGTGACACATTCTTTCATACTGATTCAATCATTCCAACGTCAAATGATTTAGTCACGGTAATCTGATCCTATTACTGACATGGACCGAAATCCCACATTCCCAAAAGGCTTTTATCTTCGATCAAATATTTAATTCTTATTGAAATAATTCCATTTTCTTATTAATTGTACGTAATGAGCGAGACATCCGAATAATTCTGTAGGTAGAGAAGATGGAGGTGAATCTAAGTGGTCAAGCAGTGAGACCAGACAACCATTAGCTAATGGTTTGAAGCTATTAGTTCACCTATTTGTCTGGAACTACTCAATGGGTTCCCCACAGTAAAACCGTGTTACAGACACATTGGAAACCAATTCAATAACACATTAGTCGACCATCATTTGTTGCCACTCGAGAGAATCGATTAGGTTAGCGTAAATAGATTAAACGTATAAAGGAAGCCAAGGAGATTTTAACGATGTTATTGAAAGCTTCTTCGCTGTCAAATAATGAAACATTATAAGGCTCTAAATATGGATATAAATAGTGGTCGAGTCTTCTTACGCCCTAATGGACGCCAAACCATCTTGAATCTTGGAAAGCTTCCATAGCGAAATAATGCATTATGTCCAACTTAAAAAGCATTGAAAATCGCTGTGTTAAAAAACGATAGCCAACAATGATTCGATTTGATCGATTTAAGTATGTCTGAATACTTATATCCATCCTTAAAATACTATTGTGGCAATCCCCAAATAGTCCCCGGCTAATATTTGACCGACAAAAAATATATTTTATTAAATTCGGTTAGTTGATGCATTGAAAGAAAACATTCCACATACTATACACGAAGAAAAGATAAATAATATAAGGATCATCCCCTTTTATATATCACGCATCTTATTTTTCTGGACTTCCCAAACATTTCTATCCATCGGTTTTAAATATGCGACCAAAAAATCATACAAGTATATATTTATACAAGATTCTATTGATCAGTTCAATCAAGTATTTATCAATGATCCTGACAGAATTGCTGAGCAAAATTTTTTCTAATAAATCAAAATCATCTGAAAAATTTTGAATAAAAATGTAGTACAGCAATTTATAACATCTATCAGCAATAAGCCTAAATTGTTGCTGGACGAATGGATGGAAATAGACGGGCGTCGAATAGAAAGACTCTCTGCTCTAAATAACTATTTATTCCATACTAGAGAGAGAGAGAGAGAGAGAGAGGTCTGGCTGCTGGAGGGACTACCTCCCGCAGCCAAGGCTAACCGATGACTCTCCCGACTCGGTATGCAGGTGCAATGTCTCCGCAGGGCCACAAGAGATGGCGCTGTTAAAATAACACATTACACCTGAAGAGAGATGTAAGATGTTGATGTTAACAGCGTTACTATGTGGGGATGATAAATCACCCACCCTAAAAAAATCATATTTTTTTAAAATAATGCACATCGTTAAACGTATCCTCCAAACTTTTTTTCGTTTTGTTTTTGAAATTCCACCCTATGAGTTTCCCTTACATTTCTTGAAGCATTTTCAACGTTTTAGTACCCAAATAAATATACTATACACTTGAAATCGATTCATTATATCATTAACATATCATTATTAGTTAATAAATTTGTGTTGACGATCTACACAATCGTACGATGTACACAAGGTACTCTCTCCGTCTCTGTTTTTCTCTAAACTCAAGATACAAGACACTTTCCGTCTCTGTCTATCTCCGAGCTCAATGTGCAAGAATGCTCTTTCTGAATCACTGGAATTCAGACACAGCTCTGTGTCATACCTCTTTAAGGGGTTAATACTCTTCTTTCCTATTTTAAAATCTGTCTAATTAATGTTTGTCTATGTTTAGACAATGATAAAATTTCAAATGCATGAAATTTAGTTTTGGAAAATATTAAAGCCATTGTTGTATCCAAATGAAGCCAGAATTTATTATATAAATGTCAAGTTTCAACCCTAATGCTAAAATAAATAAGAACCAAGATCGACCTCCAGTGGATATTGTAGCTAAAATCATGATCTAAATAGATCTTCGCATTCACATGGCCACTCACTGCTTTAAATTGTTAAAAGTTTTTACTTCAAACAAACATGTTCCTTATATATTTATTATAATACATTTAGTCCTTTAAATAATGTATTTCTACTATATTAAGCCATGTTTTAGCTTCGTTGAAGGAATATGATACAAATTTTCGAGATAATTAATATCTTAGTTATATACAAGCTTATTATATTTAATTGCCTGAAATGATGATGCAATAAATAATGTTCCACTGAAACTAAAATATATCTTTACACTTTTTTCACAGATTGAGCATCATCACATCCAAGTTGTCATTCCTGCAGATAAGTCCGGGGAAAAATGTATAGGATGTATCAGTTTTCGGTATAAATGCAATGAATGCGCATCAAATGGGGAAGAGCGAACCGTAACAAAAGCAAAGACACTGGAGGATATTTGTACCCGATCGGGCATGTAAGGGTTTGCCTCTCAACAACTTGGCTTTAAATGTACTGAAATAAATAAAATAAAAAGGGGCTGTCCCCAGCATGAAGATCCTGAGGGGTGCAATGATCACAAAAAACGTTGCACCAATAAAGTGCAATATGAAAAAATGCATGGGTGCGGTGCAATATATTAATATAAACTATATCATTTGACTTGAGGGGGGTGCTGATGATGGCCAATACATTACTATTTTCATTTTCATTACTTATGTTTTGCTTGAAAGGATGTATTGATGTATGACATGTTTGCAATTTTCTGTGCTTAAAAATCAAATATTAATATAACGGGCGAGTTTCTGGATTCTTATTATAAAGATTTCGAATTCAAATCCAGACTGTAGATAAACATTTAAACCTACCAAAAATTTGGTATTTTTATTATTAAGTATATATATTAAGTACTAGTGATTACCCGGCATGCATTGCAATGCCACGTCTCGCATAACAAACTCCGTACACAGACAATATTTTCACTACACCTATGTTATCCCTGTAAATGTAAACAATAAGTTTACAAAATTTTATTGCAATCGGATGAACGGTATGGCAACGCATTAAATACGGACATACAAACATTGATTTTTATATATTAGATTAATATTTCTTCAAATTCAAGTTTAATCTGATTTTTTGGTTGTGAAAAAGCAAATACTGAGATGATTAATGAGTGATTGATTTGCAATAATAATTAAAATATTATTTAAAAGTAACAATTTTTCTATCACTTGTCATATAATTTTATATTAATTTCACCATATTATTATAATTTTATTTATTAGAAAAATTCTATAGGAATAAAAATTAGCTTAACGAGTAGTAAAAACAAATAAGTTCATATAATGCAATTAATATTAACATTTACTGTAAAAAAATAATAATTGACCGAAAGTTCTATTTTCGCCTTCAATTTCGATGCGGCCTAATAAAAAATGCGGTTTAGTGAGGGTTTTCTTCCCCAACTATCTTACATTGAACTCCACTCGCAAATATTACACTAATACAAGAATTTACCCTAGTGTTATTAAAAAAAATCATACCTAGATGAGTGCCATAAAAAAATACACTATGCATTATGATAAAAGCTTTCTTCTGTTATAATATATGACAGAATTATTTTACATTTCACAAAACATCTACGTAGAAAATATAAATGTAAAAATGCGTATATATAAATATAATTAAAATAAAATATTGCAAATTTTAAATAAAATTAATTTTGCTATGAAGTGGATAAAATCATCATCATAATTTCAAACAAAAATATTTGAAATCATGTGTATTTTAAAATATTACAATGATACATATTAAAAATATTATTTTTCAATGTATTTCGAAAAAGAGTATTATTATCACAAATTTTAAATAACATCTCTGTAAATATTTTTATATTATATCTAAATTAATTATTATCCTTCAATCTATTTATATTTCGATTTTATATTATTTTTATCGTCGTGCTTTGTCATTAATATATGGTCAAATAAAAACGTGTTTGGTTCAACCTACAACGATGCCATAAAATTTATACATAACCTTAAAATCTCCGTTCGCTGTCATTTTAAGCGCATAGTTTACATTTGTAATTTCGCTCGTCGGTCAACGATTTTGATTTCTTGCCAAACTCAAATAAATCTCGCTCAATTTATCAATAACATGACTTTGTTGCAAACGTTATAATATTTACATTTCATCGGGTTATATTCGTAGCCAGATCAAAATTGTAAATATGGGCGAATCAGATCTATATATCGCTGTTATCTGTTCATCCAATATGAACAGAAGTATGGAGGCGCATGCGTTTCTCGCCAAGAAAGGTTTTAGGGTGAAATCTTTTGGTACCGGAGACAAGGTTAAATTGCCTGGCATGTCGGCAGATAGACCCAATTGCTATGAGTTCGGTGTGCCCTATGATGACATTCATAATGACCTAATGGAAAAGGATAAATCGTTTTACACACAAAATGGATTGCTTCACATGCTCGATAGAAATAGAAGAATAAAATCACATCCCGAAAGATTTCAAGCGTCGACGGAGAGATTCGATGTCATAATCACATGCGAAGAGAGGGTCTACGATCAAGTCGTCGAATGGATATCTACTCAACCATCGTTGCACAATCTACCCGTACATATCATTAATATTGATATTCAAGACAATCACGAAGAAGCGACATTGGGCGCATTTTTAATATGCGATTTAGTCACCAGAATGGCACAAAGCTCAGATTTAGATAACGATATTGATGAATTGCTCAACAAATTTGAAGCAAAAAATCAAAGACCTATTTTGAATAGTGTTATGTTCTACTGAGAATTCAGTTTGTCAATTTGTAATCACTGACTCAAGCTGCACTCAAACTGATTTTGAAATTAATCATATTTTTGGATTGCAACATCATATATCCAAAATATATTCATTGAGATATATTGAAATATTTGGCTTATCAACATTTACATTTATAATTATTACCAGTAATTTGTGTATGTATATTTATTAATTTAAGATGGTATTAATGCTTAGTAGAATTATATTATCACTATGGAAAATTATCAAAAACTACGTAGATTCCTACATATTTATTCGAGAGTAACCAATTTAGATCATTTTCAACTCGCAACATTTATTTTCCCCTAAAGATGTAAAACAAAACCAAATTAATCAAATTTGACTTGCTTCTTTTGTACATATACAATATATTTTTAGTTTTAGAATGAAAGCTGAATTTTAATAATTATAAGAACATTAAACCTACTATGTATTTATATTTTTATTTTTATAAATCATTTTTGTTGCACATCGATATGCATATTCACACGCAAAGACTTGAAATATATAATAGTTCATACGGTATGTTACTTAGGTATAAATTATTTAATCCACTGAATCATTACTGACTGTTAATTGAAAATTGTGATGCCACTCGCCTGATCCCCAATTTTATGGTGCTCAATTTTGATTCAAAATGTCTTACATGCGACAAGTATATTATGATAATAGAGAATGTCATTCAATATAAAATCTGTTCTTTGATATTGTATTTTATTGTTGAAGTCATGTAACGTTTCAAAGTCAAATCATTTCTTAAAGTATTATGTATTTTGGCTGATAAATTTCAAGTGATCCAATTCCTCAATCTTGATGTTACAGTTTATTCATTAGTTAATCAATGATTGAATAACTACTAAATACTTGTATGAATTTTATGTTTAAGGTTTTTTTGTGGATTTCATTGATCCCCATCCTGAGTTAATCCCATCCATTTTCCAGTAACATTAACTCTTACCCGATGGGAGACTTGTGTCTTTTAATTTTAAACATTATCTCTTAACTATTTTAAAGAACACCAGCTAGTTTTAATTTTATAGTTATTTAATGAGTGTAGTGCTTTTTTTGCAAATTTGCCCCATCACAGTAGTCAGTTTTGGTGACACCCAAACCCGTTGATTATATTTCTGTTGTTTAAATCTACTTTTTAGTTAATTTTCCGGCTTTACTATGATCATTGGCAGATTTAGCACTAAAGAGGCCCCTTGGACCCATTTGGTTTTACAGCCAAAGACAAATTTTAACATTTGACCCTTGGTATGCGTGATCCTATTATGATTCCACTATTACACAATATATAGGCAGAGAACGTCCTAGTTTTTCAATTGAAAGTCGGTTTTTCAATTGTGATGTCTGCATGCTGCGTAAAACAACTGCTTTCGTGGTCAAAATGGACCCAGAAATAGGTGTATGCCTGTTTCTTTTCTAACAAAATCACATATACAAAGTTTTCTTCACCTTTGGATGTCTAGCTTTCTTGAATGTTTGCCTGTTGCCTGGCCCACAATCAACGGTAAAGACGAACTTTCAAATGTTCTCGTGGTTCTTTTTTGTATGATAAATTGTGGATCGTCCTACGCCGTATTCACTTGCCAACTTACAAAAGAATTAACTATGATTTAAATGGTCCAGAATTACACTTTTGCATTTTTTTACATTGACGAAGCTTTACCGTACATATGTACGGTCTATACTTGTATTGGGATGTTGGACTACACGGGGCAAATTAGACCGGAATTAGATTACTGCGGGTCTGCTGTATATTAAAATCTCTAAAGTTCTTCCTGTAACGCCACTTTGTTACTTTCAACATTCACTTCATATCATACTGTTTAAATTACTCCAATTTTTAAATATTTCATCTGCCATATCCCATCAAAAATAATATAATTAAAGTATAATTATTTTTTCCTGTTAATTGTATTTAAAAAAAAAAACCATCTTATAATAAGTATTTATTAATTTGTTTTTACTCCATATTGTGAACGGAGTGACGTCTCGCTTCTTCATTTGGATTTTATTCTACTAATTCACGAACTAAGTCTAAAATAATCTGATACACAACACAGCATTTTTATATCAAATCTTGTTTATTTATTCAGTTTTCAAATACAATGTAAACCTTTATATTTTACTACTTTAAATACACACTTACTTCATTAAATTTCTATATCGGGATTCGTGTTATATCGATTAAATTATAAATAAATGTAACAAGGGGTGTAGGCTTTGGATCACGTTTGATAATATGTGATATTTTAAATTAACTGAAAGAGTGAATATTTTACATAGACCTTATTAAAATGTCGATAGAATTAAACTACCTACATATTTACACTAAAATATGATTTCTCAAATCAAATAGACAAACATACGATTGAACATTATATGAAATGACACTGATGTATTAAATATAGTAATTTTGCTAATATTGTGAAAACCAATTGAATTGCTCTAATGTTATATTCTTAAAAATCTAACAAATTGTTTCTCAATTTGTAAATTTTGCATCAAATTGATTCAACGCAGCTAATGAAATACATTCATAATCTCGCTAGGTATTAATAGACTACGAAAAATATGAATATGTTTTATACACATTTTATAAATGCTATTGTTTCAAATATGTTTAACTTGGCCAACGCCTATCGTAGGATGTAATTTTAATAACCCTAAGCGTATTTTTTAATTATAGTCGTATCTGTTGTATTATAAGTTTAAGAAATAACTATAAAAATATATATATATACTTTATATGTTGCGTGTTTTAATTCAAAATTCCCCTAATTTTAATAAATACTAATTGATTGATCTTCTTTATAATACAAAAGTGCATTCGATTTTATATTGAGATTCACAATCAAATTATATGATATCAATCATTTCTATTTGAATTAAAAAGACTATTGTACGAACTTAAATTAATTGATTATAAACTAGTTATGCACGATGTGAATAAGAATAATTTAAAATTGTATAAATAAATATAAACCAAAACATTTTATTATTTTTTTATAATATAAAAATAATGAAATGATATATCTTTCATTCATGAAACCATTAATAAATTTGAAATAATATTTCAATTTATTTATTCTTTTTATATGGATATCTATAAATAATGATTGTTCGTTTAAAGCCATGGATAGAAAAAAAAAACAATAAAATAATTCATACACAAAGGTATTTTATTCAAAATAACTCATTCAACATTAAGGTGATGTTATTTGGAATTTATCTTACATTATTTATTTAATAATATTTAAGCCCAATAAAAATAATGTCAAAAATATTCTTTTAATTAAATTGCGACATTAACCATAATCTTTTATATTTTATTTTAAATTTAATCGTCAAAAGTCGATTTCCTAAATAGAAATATTTTTTGCGATGGCAATTTAGGGAAATATTTTTACGCATGGCAATTTTTATTCTATCAAATGTCAAACGATTTTGCCGCGTTCAAATTTTGCGTTTCGCTCCAAATTTTGTGATCTGTTAAAAATATTATCCAGCATTTAAATTAAGCACCAAATATGGATTACGATAACTCCGATTTGGACGATTTCGATTATTATTCAGATAGTCATGAATCAGGTTATGAAAATTCGGTCAGTTTAGAACAATTTTTTAAATATGTTGTGTGCTGTCAATGCCATTTGAAATTTTATGTCAAACCTTATCTATGACAGGATTCATCTTTGGCCGTGGACCACGCAAAAAGATTATTGGAGGATCGAATCCATCAGGCGCTGGCCGTCAAAGATTTCCAAGAATTCAAAGATATTCTGCCTGAAGTTAAATAGCATTTATATTATTTTATACGTTTTGACATTACATTTTATTGAGAATTGTTCAACTTTAATTTACAGACTATGACATAGATTCGGCAAATAAAACTGGCTGGTCATTACTAATGCATGCTGCTTTAGATTCATTGCCTGACTTTATAGAGTTTTTATTAAAAAGGGGCGCTGGTGTGAACAAACGATACTATGGTGGGTTTCAATTTAATTTTCTTATATATCGTTTAACACGTCAAGCAGGATGAGTATTAATACCCACGCGCTTGACTAATGGTTATATACGGAACATGTATTTTTACCTATTTCACAGACTTAACTTTATAGCGGAAAAGGTAGTTTTACGCAGCATTTTTTGTATGATTATTATATATCAATTCTTTTACAAAGATCCAAACTCCATTAAATAAATTATATATTTTGTTGGTTTAATACATTTTTAATGTGTTACAATTCGACAAAAAATGTCAAATGGATTCCATGCCCAAAAAAATGTAATGACGAGTTATGAGTGGATTTTGCAATGTTGCGTGTATTTGTTGAAGAAACTCAATACGATTCTATAAAAATAATACAGCAGCTCATATTACAAATTCAATCTTATAATCATTAATGGTTATTTATTTATTTTATTTGTATACTGGGAAAATACCATGGCTTTGGTTTATGATATACATTTTTAAAATAAGAGGGAATAAAATATTTTTACACATTTTTCAATGATAAATGTTAATCCTTTAACTCGATATACGATCAATAAAATCTAATAAATTTAAAAAGTATATGCAAGTATATTGATCTGTGTAACAATAATAAACATCAGGCTCCATATCAGTGGATTGAAATATAATGTTATTGATTCATAATTCACATTTTATTATATGTTTGAGATAAAAATGCTTTTGATTGTAGCCTAGTTGCCAAGACTTAAATGATGATGCAAGAATAAGATTGCCAACTTTGTCACATCGTCATAAAGGACACTTCTCAGTATATGTGCGAGCATGACTTTTTATAGTTGTGTTATTAATTCTTGCTTTGGTATCTGTATTGCCACCTAGAATACACATTTTTACCTTGTCTTCATTCCTTTGACAACTCTCAGCGCTCAAAGCGTGCGGTTTTCTATTACGTGCAGCGTATAACAAGCTTGATATTGAAGCAAGCTCAATAAATGAACCTTAACACTGTTGATAGCACACAATATTCGTTGCGGAATATTTCTTAACGTTCAACTTGTATGAAATCTGCTTTCGGTTGTTCAGCTATTTTTGTCTATTAATATGTTGCGAAAATAAAAGGACAGGGTTACCGTACAAGACTGCCAGTTTACTTCTGATGGAGTAGATTTTGCAAAGGAGTGATGATACTCGGCTAATGACGCCACTTCAGAACAGTCAAGAGGGAATAACAAAATCGGTCAACGATAAGAATGATGCGAATATCTTAATTATCAAAACAAACGCCTGCTCTCAAGACAACACAAATGAAAGTCATCTTAATAGCTTATCCGACGATAGCGATTTCAGTTAAATACACCTAAATTTTATGACAGTTAAGATTCTTTAGAATACGACGAACTCGAAAACAGACAGAGATGGGGAGTGTCTTGTACATTCAATTTTCGAGAGAAACAAAGATAATATCTTGCAGGCCGGAGATTATGAATGGGAGACAGAGACGGAGAGAGTATCTTGCACACATTGTACAATTATATAGATCGTTGACCCAAATTTATTGACTAATAATGATATGTGAATGATATAATGAATCGATTTCAAGTGTATTGTTTATATTTACACAAAGAAATGACAGAATATTATGTACTATCGGCAGTATTTATTTATTTATGTACAAGCTTCATACATGCTGCAACAGTCCTGACAGATAAGTGGATTTGTACGGATTTTCAATTACCAGTTTTCTTGAAACAGATTTTTTGATTTGAAATGTTTGGCATAATAATTTATAATATTTAATTTTAAATATATATGCATATTTAGAAGGGATGACTCCTCTTATGAGTGCATGCCAAAGTTCATGTAATCAGACCATATCCAATTACGCAAGCGTGAAGCTATTATTGAATAACGGCGCCCAAATTAACGTAATGGACAGGCATGGTCAAACTCCGTTGATGAAAGCCATTGAAACTGGAAAAACTGATGTAGTTAATCTTCTTTTGGAGAAGGCAAATTTAGAAGCAACTGATTCATCGGGTAGAACGGTGAGATATCATGTTTTTTTGATATAAAATAAAGGCGGTTCAGATTACTATTGTATCAGTTTGTAAATAAAACGATTCAGTTTATTTAAATCACTTTTAATTTTAGGCAGTCTTCTATGCTGTTCAATATGATCGTTCAGATATATTGAAAATCCTCATCGAAAAAGGTGCCAAATTAGATATCGCCGATAAAAACCAATGTAAACTAAGAAATATTGCAGTCGATAGAGATCATGAACCCACACTGAAATTATTAAATGAATTCTTACCAGAAGTAATAGAATATACTCCCCTTGAATTTTACATGTATACGACTATAGAAAAATGGGAAGACTGGTTTCCAAATATGAAAAGTTCTAATAAGTTATTATTTTTTTTTTCATTAATACAAATTTATATTATCTACGATATTTATATTCAAGGATTAAAATAAAAATGCATTTATGTTTTTTATAGATTGCCGGCATATTGGAATGAAATACCGTGCTTACTCCATGGAATGTATTGCGATACATTAATTCCTTTATTCAAAGAAAAACAAATCGACTTGTTTACTACGCTTACGCTTACGGAAGATGAAATCCAGGATAAAATCATCATGATGGATATTTATAAAAATCGATTATTAAATGGATTGTATAAATTTCATTCACATCCTTGGAACATGAATACAATTGACGGTCTAGGCATAAAAAATGATCCCAAGTATGTCAAATATTTCATAATTGCCGTTTTATTTAATAAATTATGTATTTTGTGATTTTCAACGTAACATTTTTTATAGGATAGACACTTATCTCAATTATTTAGGATCGCATTTCAAACAATTGACTATTATTTATTCTACTATTACGTATATTGAAAAAATGATCCAATCGAACAAATATGATGGGCTACCAAAGACACTCGATGTAAATGTAAACAAAATAGTAAATGATTTGATGAGATTGAAAACTGAACTTCAAAAAGTGAAAAAAACTGTTACAAAGGTATACAATAGATTAATTTTAAATTAAAATAAATTATAGAATCATATTGTAATATCTGTTGATGGTTTTGATATCAAGGCGTTGTAATTTATAAAATATAAATTCAATCAAAACATCTAAGATTGCAAAACGATTTAAACAAATGCTACAGTAGACTCTCGATTATCCGGGCTAGTGCTGAGAAGAACGGACATGGATAACTGGAAATCACGGATAATCTAAATCATCAAATTTCTACTTGGTTTCGATAACTGATTTCTGTGGCGATCCCTTGTTTAACTTTTTGCACCTCTGGAACTCATTTCTTTTTGAACCAATCTTCAAAAATCTCCCTGTTCATCCGTGCCCCTTTCTGGCTACAATAATCGACAGGAAGATTTTTCATTGGAGTTAAATCTTCAGAATGAAGCGCTGGTTTTCTTTTGTATCGCAAAAATATAGCATTCATACTTTTTCAGTTTCATGGTCTGAACACACCATACAGTCTCTATAAATCCTCCCTGATCTACTATAAATATAATATAGGACTTCCATCTAACCGTTGATCGTGATCAGTTGACGACAATCATCCCAATTTGGACTTCGTAAAATTGCGAAAGTTACCAATAAGTTGCATCAACAATTGTCGGCGAATTTGTTTATAATTTATTGGCTTTCTATTTTCTTTGATTTCATATTCTTTGTATAAAATATAAGAGTTTACAATCCATGTTTCAAAACCCCAAAAAAACAACTTCTTCCATCACTTCAGTCTTTCGCATGAAACAATATGATGTTGCGTATTAATCTGCCGTGTCCCCACCCCCGCCCACATTTTTAATGTAATCTAAAATGATTACTGACCAATTAATAAACACATCATAGATAAATTGGGATAACAATATTCTTCACCTGTATTCATGGAAATCAACATTCAATACAATCGGATTGTAATTTGACTAATTTTTCAGATTAACAAAGAAAACATTCCGATCGGGGATATGATCACACCTCCAAAGAAAAAAAGAAGACTGAGCAAAAAATCTTTAATTTTATTTTCTGTAACGGTATATTTCTTATTTAAATGGGTGAAACCCAAAATTATGTAATTATTTTTTTCCTCTTTATTAAATTTTCTACTTTTTTGTAAATTTGTCGCATTTCTTTGCTGTGAAAGGATGTAAAAAAGAAAAAGAAAACAATTAACATATACGTTTTATTGACTTTACATTAAATAAATTGTTTCACATGTTTCATTGAAAACATTTGTAGCAGTAACAAAATCATTTCTCACTCTTTCAGTGTTACGAAATATTAGTAGGTTAAATTATTATAAATTACAGATAACAAGAATATAACGACTCACACCTAGAATCTCCAAAACTGTCGAGATGAATGTGCAATTTAAAATGACGGATCTTCGCTATAACTACTACAAGAAAAAAACTACTTAATAAATAATTGACAAATAATAAAGCGTTCATTAATAAAGTCAATTTAATATCAATTAGGACCTTCAAAACTTTTCCATAGGAAACTATGACACAAAAATAGACCGATGATAGTGAATGAAAATTGCATCGTTATAACTGAAACGGTTGAAAGCTTAAACATGCCTTTAAATACTCACATCCATTTTCACATCTTTTTTTTTTATAAATATAAAAAGCTCACTAACAGTCATTGTGATTTTGCTTATGACACATTGATAAAAAAGCTGATCATAAATGTCTTTCTTCATTCAGGTAAACAAAATCTTCCGAGATGCAGCGATGCGAAATACTGCATCTAATGATTGTTATAACCATGCAAATACAAATAAAACATTTAAAACATCCGTGTCATTCTGAATTTATGTTAATATCTTTTATTAGTTAAATATATTAATTTTGTTTGATTGGGATGGTCTTTTCCGTGATGGCCAAAGCCGGCAGAGGTGCGGTCACTGTCAAGACGCCGTCCTTGGACAGCGAAGATTTGATAGCCTCGGGATTCGTTCCCTTCGGTAAGAGGAACTCTCTGTTGTATTCCCTATAGACGGTTTTCGATTCGGAGTTTTCTTCGTGTTTAGCGTGGACCTGAAAATACAACAAAGTTAAATAAATACGCATAATCTACAACAGATAATCATTGTTTGTGTGCTGTTGCTACCTCGGTTACGTAATTTGGTTTGAAAAAAAGGTGTCAAAACACTATATATAGTCCCCACCATATTTATTATAATACAAACTAAACATAGTTGGCTGACTGCCTAATGTTGCGGAGTTTCTTGCAAAGACATATTTTATTTACAGATCATACGAAAAATATGCAACGTTTAATGATTATTTATAGTGGGAAAATCTCGTTGTTTATTGTAATTGAAAAAAAATCATATTAAATTGTCAATGAATTCATTTTAATATGAAGCTCACCAATAATTTGTTGTCGACTGTTTTTACTACGATCTCTTCGGGAGCATATTTGCTAACGTCGAATCTCAACTTCAAAGATTTGCCATCTCCTTCGTCCTGGATGAGAGGGGAGTTGATATTGTCGAGCCACTGGTTGGGCTCGGCCAACTGTCGGCCTTCGCCGTGTTGGACATTGCTTGAGGTAGTTGAACTGAAAAAATAAAAAATAAATTTTACTTCTGAATAACATATATATAATAATCAATGTAGACATTGGCTAATTTTATATCATGATGTAAACAGCGTCTACTGTTTAATTTGAATAATCTCAAGGTAATAAACATCTTGATTAAACGTCCATATACCACGGACATAAAAAATCATGTTTGTTAAATGTGCATTTTGAGATGCATTAAATGTGCAAATAACACCGCATGATTAACAGTCGGTTATAAATAACGCCGCTAATTGCCCTGGATAGAAGCTGGGGCAAGGCATACACATACTATCTACAATAAACACATGTAAGGTTAATTGATTTTCATATTTATCCCGGTGTTGTTTGCCAAAGTAATGGTGATTCATTTGGTTACATCATTGTTACTCCGATGCTAATTATTGATTGAATACCAATCAACGACGAAGGTGAAAATTGTATTGAGGCTTTAGTTACAATGCCATCATACATGTTATTACATACTTGTTTGATGGCTAACACATAATTTATTTTATAACGAAGGAAATTATTGATTAGTTATCTTCATCATTCTTGATATTGCTGATCAACTGAATCTTGATTGAAAAATCATTTAACCATTTTAAAATTGCTTATTTTCATTATACACTTCTTATAGACATTGACTATTTGACATAGTTTGATACATAATTCTTGACGTTTATAAGATTGATATCTATCATACTTACACAGGATATATCTCCTCTTTGAATTATGATCAGTGATTTATCAATAACAATGCTGAAAGTGTATGGGAGCTCAGGCGTATAGTTTTGAGTAAAGGTAAATTTGGCATGGATAACGATGGAGGAGCTGGTAAACAATTTCCCACGAACCAGTGATGCATGGCATAGCTATTTGCTATTTGAGCCGACAAACAATGATCCAGCATCAGGGAACTGCCTACGGATATCACAGCAGACAGCTACGTCACGGGAGCGGGAATTAGTAGAGCTCGAGGACGTTCTAGGTCGATCGATAACTTATATGGAAGGCTTCTTTTAAGGTGTCGCCCTTTGACCATCGACGAGGTCACTCCATGGTCGATGAGCCAACTGCGTCTCGACATTTTTTTTTTTACATAATGCATGAAGTCATTTATATTTTGAGCAGCATGTGCTCGTGGGCTTCGCTCGACACAAAAACGATTGCAAATTGCATCGTTGGAACCTGTGCGGCAATTTATCAAAAAACTACATGTATTTTTAGAACGACCGATAAAACAATATCGTCGGTTGCTCAAGAAGCGAATTTATGAATTCCGATCAACAATCTGACTACTGACAATCGCTGATGTGCCAAAGATATACTGAAACATGAAACCAATATTAGTTACATGTTAATAGATTTCATTCGGTTGCACAGAAACAATGGGTCCACGACGTGCTCTTATGTTGTGTCACATTCATTAACCCTCTTGCTGCTACGATGTTTTTCAACGTACTGTCGAGAAATTCTACCAAATATATATTTTGGATAAAATATAGTAATAAGTGATACAATTCCATACGTAATTGGTTTTTGTAAAATTATTCAATTTATTTTAACCCTTTATATAAGCAAAGTGTAATAATGTTTCCTCGCCGAGGAACTCCAAAAATCTACAGCTCTTGTGATATCGATAAACAGTGAACTCTCAAGTGATGATTCGTTATATGAGTGTTAATTCTTGAATCAAAATTTTGAAGAAAAACCAAATCCACTGCCAATTGACTCGTTATAGATTTCGTACTTCAATTTATTTCATAATGGAGATTTATACTAATAGAGCCAGAACTTAATCGTATCCTCAGATATTAATGATAAATCCATTGAATAAGGCCATAATGGGGGATTGACAATATGGAATTCAATAATGTTAACTAAACAAATATATTAATAATACTTTTGTACAAGTCTTATAAAAACATTCCCCCCCCAAGGAAATAAATCGGTGGCCGATTTAAGCGTTTTGGATAAATTCCAAAAATTGACCAAGCCAAATTGAGGAAGCCAGACGCTAGCAGTAGAATAACAATCCAAGCGGAAATTTCTCCATATAGCACAGAAAACCAATTCAAACAGAGTGGCAAAATTTTGAATCGCTCGCAGTTTACAGCGATTAAAAATGAAATAAAAGCCCGCGTATAATAGCAAAAGTGCAGAAAGAAAAATCGAATACAAAGGACTGGCCGCATTTGACAAGTGTCATTCGGCAAGCGTTCGAAAGGTGCAAGACTGTTTATCAAGCCATTGACAAAACGAAATGCTGCTGAATTATATGCGATGCGTTGGTCAATAACCTGCACTTGTGCCATACTACCGTAGGAAGTTTCTAAACGTCGATCATCAACCGGGAGTTTTCCATATACGCAACCATCGCCATATAATATTTAAGCATAATTATTTGTGGTCATCGTCAATATCTACACCTTTTGATGCGCAATAAAGCACTCAATCGATTGAATACATACAATATGTTTACACACACGACGAGTACACAGCTAAGATTAATTGAATTCCATCGAGGCGAGATACACTCGAGAAGTCTTATAAATTAATTTGAACGGTTGTATGTATTAATGAAGTGAGCACCTTGTAGATTATTGGTGTTCTTTTAATGGCACTTCCGAGTTCTTTGCTAGAAGAAACCGCAGGAATGTCATAAAGCTCAGTCTGGACGGTCGAAAGAATTCCGAGAATTTCCAACGTAGGTTATTGTAGTATATTTTATTATAGTGCTGAATGTATAAAATAAAAAGCAGGAATAACAAATCGTTCCTAGGCTATCTTATGATCTATTTTAAGCAAATTAATACTGTTATGATTGTGAATTGCAATATATTTTAATAGGTTAGTGATTAAATTCTTACCTGGTCGTTGTCGTCTTACTGGCCGATGTAGATCCTCCGGAAGACATTGATTCATAATTGTAAGACATGCAAAGATCAAGGCAGCAATGTTAGTTTGTTAGTAAATAGTGCCGGCTAGAACAATCATCTATGACAAAACAAAATGTCTGTGGTTATGCGAACAAAAATCATTAAAATCTCATTCAAATTTAAAGATATATATATTGTTATTTGAATCAAATAAGATTTTAATGTTGATGAATAGAAAGTATAGCATTAGTAAATTAGTATAGAAAACTTTAATATGAAAAGGTGAGCGCCAAGCGTCTTAGTATCATAACAAATATTCATTATTGATAAATAATAATAAATTCAACTAATGACGGTAGATATTCACTAAATAGTGTTTATTGATTGTGAACATTAAAAGATGATTTCATTAATGAAACGTGATTACTGTGCTATTTAAAGTGCAATAGCAAAAACTATTGTTACGTGACTTAAATATTTTGTCGTTAATATTTAAATGAAATAAAGCTGGCTGTATAATCTGCTGTGAAGGCTCTGCGCCAGGCAGATGAGTAGGGCGAAATTCTGGGAACTGCTTTAGAGTTAACATAGTATAGTAGGAGTTTGAAACTCGAACTCGCCTTACATAGAGGTCTTGTGCCTCGTGATCGTCGCCTAGTATCGATATACTAGATAATACACTGAAGAACTAGATAATTCAAAATTTTAATTATCTTCCCGTCTTTTCTATGTCACCCCAAAAAGAAGAATCGCCGTTGAGGTCAAAAAAGCGCGCCCCCTTCGAAAGGGGGTGTCTGTCGTTGATCGGCACGGAGATCATCTTCGGGGCTAATGGTACGAAGCGCCCCGTGCTCCGAGTGACAGACCGGTGCGGTCTCCGCCACCGAACAACGCGATAATCGGAAAATGTCGTAGCGAATAAGGCAACGCAGAAGATTCGAAAAGTTATGTTATACTTTTACTAGTTACTCTTTATCTTACAATGTCGACCTAAAATATAAAATATTTTTGCACGCGGAATATTACATTGGTGCGGGCGGCGGCCTACATCAACACCATTCATGCTGTGGCAGATCTCGTATTACTTAAACAAGCATATCAGCACTCTTCATAGAATATATCCAAACAATTAAAAAAAAATGGAAAACACGATACATCGAGTGGTCGCCAACCCAACATCAAATAGATACGAAAAATAGATGAATTACGATACTCTTGCCGCCATTGATACGCGTCATATGAAACGTTGAAATTCGATATTGGAAATGGAATTCAGAGCGATTATTAACGAAGAGTTATTGATTACACCGCGCACATGAGAATCACCAAAATAACACATTTTACAAGAAGGCGTCGAACATTACACCGTTTTCCGAATGTCGATGTTGAATAGGGATGGACGGATGGGAGACCGAATGCGTCACGGAAAATAATAAACGAAAATCTATTATGAGCCGTTTAACATGGACCAATTTCATCAGATCAGAAACAACAAACAATTGTCGAGGTCGACGACGGGCTCGAATCTTCTATCTCAAACGAAGAAAACAAGAAACAGTGATCGGGTTCTTGGAAGACGAGGCGCTTTTATCAAAATTAAAATGTAACTTAGATGCGAAAGCTGATGTTAGATTTGGGCCGATCGGAAGTTAGATTTGAGCGACTGAGCACTCCATTTGTTAGCCTCTCCTTAAAATTTCGAACTATTTCCTCGTTGGGGTTGAAATTTGAGTACTTGCGGTGGAAATAAAAAAAATGACCCGAACTGGCCACGATTTTAACGTACATCGATCGGGCTTCGAGTTGCGTGCCAGAAAACTTTCCATCAACATAAATAAAACATCGATTTTTCGCTTCGAGGATGCTTTTCTCAAATAATGCGATTAAATCGAGCTCATTTCCAAATCATTGCTATTCATGAGACAATAACGAGTCCCATTCCGAACGCTGATATATATGGATACGTAAATGTTAGACATTTTAATAACAAATGACCATAAAAGTAGATCATCGGCGTATACGTCTGAAAAGCTAATTTCAATATTGGGTTGAGATATAGTTGCGCAGCTATACACGCACGAAAGGGTGAGGTCGATCGTATTACCGGTGACCTGGATTTATTGACCAAAAAAAAAGAAGTAAGACACTGCTAAAACAAAGCAATGTTCCATTGAACAATTTTGATTGAAAAACGTAATGCTGGACACTATCGACGAGAAGAAAACTGATGAGTAAATTTCCATGAATCGCCAGATGCTTCGTTTTATACAATAAATTCTTGGAATATTTAACATGATCGTGATGCACAGATTTTTAGCCTTAGATTCGATACCAATTACTGCCCGTCGAGCAAACGCGTTTGAAAATATGAACTGATCATCAGAAACAGTCTGCAGACTTCATTGTTGGGCGCGGATGCGAACGATGAAGATAAGCTAACAATAAGCGGCCACGGCACAAAAAACGTGGGAAAAAATGAAGATCCGATCTTCCTCGCAAGTCATTAGACTAATAGGATCCGCAAGATGCCCAAAACGATACTATTTTTGACCCCGCCGTATAAGGAAGTGCGCTTAAAAATTAATTCCAAGACTGATTTGGTTCTAGAAGTCGAACTACAGTAGACTCTCGATTATCCGGACTTGTATGGACGTATGAATGATAGAATTAATCGATTTTAGGTGTATTGTTTATGTTTACTTGAAGAAATTACCGAATATTTTGTGCTATCAACAGTGTTTATTTATATAACTCGTTCGTCGCTGCACCCATCAGATATGCGCGTCTCCGAAGTCCGAATCTCCGAAAAGCGAATCCAGCGTCCCATTGTTACGTATTTCTACAACGACTTCCAAATGTTAACTATACGAACGTCTTTCCATAAAGTAATCTAAACGACAACTGTCTAAATATCTTTCGAAATCGACCTCTAAACTTGCATTCCTACCCTTGTCTGTTCGCTCTTGCTTATCTTTACGAATATGAATGTTTTAAATAAGCTCACTACTCAAAGATTTAAGTCGGGTAGACAAACGTTGCGGAGGGCCTATGGACAATCAGTTTAACACTCAACATGTCGCCTACAACATCTCTGTCTCTCTTCGAGCTCACCGTACAAAAGTGCTCTTTCTGAATCACTGAAATTCGCTCGCAAATACGCGGTCATCCTATTATACACGTTAAAGATTTAGTAATCAATCCATGGGTATCACCCCGGGTCCATTTTCACAATCTTACTCTCGCTGTATATACACCGAGAATACGAAATCAGACACGGAATAAATTAAGCAATTGATTAATGAATACCTCAAACGAGTTAGATGATGCGTGACTATTGTCGTACACGATGAATCTAATGGATGAGCGCAAAAAGCAAAATGGGATCACGTTTTCAGGAATAGCGGCGAGCTTTGGATGATTGCAGATAATTGGATGATTGACTAATGCCGAACAAGACATTAAAGTGCGATTATAAGGCGTCGCCACTTCTGGAAGGTTGTGGCATCTTCTCACGAATATCCTACACTTACAATAGTTTCGAGTCTAGTCCTGCGAAATGAATACGAAATTAGATTACACGGTCACATGCGACGTACCATATTGCCTCCGATTATTTTTTCAGCGATGTAATTTTCATAGGAAATTTCTGCGTTCATTACATAATAAGCAGTCTTGGAGCGCTTGCCAAATTTACTAAATTTAATGCTCTAATTGAATTTCGCACTGGCGACCTTCTTTTTAAATATACTCTGCAGAATATTCAAATTGATACATACAAAACATAAAAACCAAAATTCCCGACGCACATATTTCATCGATGTGCTTCATTCATATTTTTTATCGCATGTAGTATTTTTTTTTTCAAATTTACGATCTCTAGGACACTATTTCTACATAGAAATATTATATTCGCAAAAAAAATATTGGATTTATTCTCAAATGTTTCAACTGGTGACAATACTATATATAGTATTCTCAGCAAAGTGAAATTCTATTGAATTTTAAATATATTATATGAGCACAGTTCAAGTCTGAAACCTTGAATCAATTATCATACGTTTAAAGTTTGAATGATGAAATCGTCTGCGTCCTGATATTCCATAAATAGGAAATTCAAATGATCACTAAAATAGCCGACCCCGCCGTAGCAATTTGAGATAGTTTGGACGCTAAAGAACACTAATGATATTCAACAGCACCTCTTTCCAGCTTCAAATCAGACATCCAAAGATCATCGTCAATCTCGAAAAAAAGCAAAACGACACTTGAACTACTTTAAGCGTTTATAGGAAGTAGTCGATCCATCAAAATGCTTCGACGTCAATATTTGATCGATTCGATATTTGTTAGTACATTGCTAATGGTTTTCTTGCATGCATTGTTATTTTCCATTCGCAGCAAAACGGCGCTCCGATACTTTGTCATATTTGAGACGATATCCTATACGAATTAGCATCGAATACGATGCACGAATACGTACAAAAAATGCAATAACTAATGACTCGACGCTCGTTTTTTAGTTGGTAATGTACATATTTATCATATTTTTTGCGCGTCTAGCAAAATTTTAAGAATCAATAACCTCACGGCGCATGTTAAGGAATACATATATAGTGTGGCTTTCGAAAAACAATGCCTGTGTTGGGAACAAAGAACAAAAGGAGGCGGATGTCCGTTAAAATAAATGACGTGGCGTCTTCTCTCTCAAGGGGATCAGCGAGCTCCGGTGTCGAGGTCGGCATTGTTATTCGAGATGTTGGCCATCAAAGGCGGAAAATTATGGACGATCCTCTCGGATCCCCCGAAAGAGTCGAGGATCGATCGGCGGGCGGGAAAGGGCAGCCGGCAAATAGGTCACAGTCGTGCGGAATCGACCGCAAATATTTGCTCGTCCGTTCTTCAAATCGGAATGAAAGAAAGATCATGCCGTAAGTGGATTCGAGATGATTAAAGAGTGGCAGAGCATCGAGTACACAAAAGAAGACCGATCCACAAAAGAACTCTACGAAGGCGCCGCGAGCTTAAAAGCTCATCCGCATTGTTCGCTCGACGTCGTCAATCTTCATCCACGCAATCAGAAGATTGCCGAAATCCAATTCGAGCAATTCCTTCCGGAACGATACAATATAAAAATGATGCGTGCGTGTCCTTTTATCAAATTTTATTGAAACAAATTTTAGTGTCATAGTTTATTGGGCAGTAAATTCCTACGGAAATAAACAGACGATAAAAGCAAGAGAAGCGCGCACTTCGACTCAATTACGTGGATGCAATTTCAGAACGGTTATATCATCGAAATCCGTGACGTCTTTTTCAATTGATAGCGAATAATACGTATTTTTGCACAGCTTTAAACGAAGCAATGACATCATATTGCTGATCGTTAAATCGCAAACAGTCGAGGCAACGGAATGGTTGTATTATGGCCATATTTTCATTGTCTGTAGAAATCACGAACATTTTACGGCATAATATCCGTAAAACAGCTAATGAACGCGATCAGCCATTTGGCGACAGATGAGCGGATTTAAGCTTATTACGAATAACGCGCAAAATGCGGATTAATGGATATTCGTTAGAACACGTTATTTATATATGAAATGAATGTATGATATGGGTGAGATAGACAGGGCCGTAACAAAGGCGTAGCAAAGCAGGCGCCCGCCACGGGCGCAACTGGACTTGGGACACCAAACGCAGAATACCGTCCGGTCGAGAGTTGCACATGGTTTTTTAATTTTTTTTTTATCATTCTATTTTACACGAATCAACATTGATTGAGTCTGTGCCATGTTGCCAACGCCATCTGTAGACATGTTTAGGTATGGCGTTCGATTGTGAGACACTTATTCGTCACATCAGTGGTCAGAAAAGCGGACCGATTGGACCCACAGACCTTGTAGCCACTCTTTTTGACCTTTTGCAGCATTATGATATGTGCAATCACTGTAGCTCCTTCAGAGGCTAACTTGCATAGGTGACTTGTACCAAACGAAGTTGTGAACGGGTCTAAACTTCCCTCCCACTACCATCCGTTACTAATTTATGTAGTTATCTTAGCTAGTTGAGCGGGTTGACGTGCTGCTGAATAGCGGGACTAATAAAGAGCTCGGGTCAGTTGAGGGTTTCCATGTTCCTTTATCTCAGATGTGAAGTAATGGACCCATATTTCATCCTAAATTGATACAAAAACATCATCAAGGCGCTGATTTTTTCCGTTGTGAGCAAACACGGCACCCACCATGCGAACAGCTTTCTCATGTCCAAATTTACGATGACAATTTTTTCTATGTTTACAAATTCACCGAGAATATTTACAATTAATGACTTTAACAAATACTAAACAACACTTGAAACTTAAGTTTTATAAGGTAGACAAATCCTATCATAGTATTTAAAAAAAACAGTAATCGCCATCTATACGTTAGGTCGGGTACTTTTGGAACTCTCTTCGTATATTATTTTAAAATATACAATATAATAATATTTAGTATATTACATGTATAATAGTATTATTTAACTTAAAAAAATATGGATTTCCGGGGGGAGGGGCGCAAGTTTAGCTCTTTCCTACAAATAGATATTGAAAAACTCTTAATCCCGAAGTGAACTGTGTGCGGCGGCACTATGAAAAACGTTTTGTATTATATGATTGACTTCAATTACATAATGTATAAGGTTCAGTTAATATCATATTAGATTTGAAATTGCATAAGGTTCAATCGGGACCGAATGATGCATGACTTATTCTTCTTCGATTCATACACGATGAAAGACTATCGAACCGTATCGACAATACGTTCATTAAAAAGACAAACATAACGTGGGAAAATATCAATGATAAATCAAATAAGCACGACTCCGAACCGAAACTAGACCGAAATTGAACCGGTTAAAAATATCGGTTTTATCGGTTCTGTCATACGTGAATGAGTTTGGTTGAATTTTGTGTTGATATCGCTATATATACCTTCGCTATTCTTATGCAGAATTTGTTTGATTATATTCATCTGATAATTGTTAGATAATATTGCTATCAAGCCAAATTCCAGCGTATAATCGTAAATCATTACATTATATTATTATATACTTCTAATTGTAAAATTTTTAACCAAAAATAACAGAATTTTGGCAAAACAGAGCATTAGTATGCAATACTTTTGAACGTCATTGTTTCAAAAACATATAATTTAGTTTTTCTATTTTTGAAACCTAATCTCAGCTTTTTATGCTAGCATATTTCGCGTAACATTTTTTTTTTTTAAGAACCCAGCGATCGTTTTATATGAAGATCATCTGTAATGCACATATTTCGCCAATATTAAATTATTTTAAACAGACACTCCCATAAAAAGTTGCGGTTCCTTCATTTTCGCCCATAAAATCCGGACTGAATTGAATACAGCAACAACATGCAGATTGAATTAATTTCGAAAATGGCAAAAGCTCGTTTTCCGCACAACTTGAAAGCACTTTAGATAGCGCTCGAATAGTCTGCAATGTGCTCAATTTTCCTATTGTTGCAGACTGCAATAAACCACGCCACGATTGCACGATAGTGTAAATATGCTAATAAATTCTGCACACCTCCCACCCGAAACTAAAAAATATACACACGGCATGTGCTGGACGTTTGAAAATTAGCATAAGTATTGCGAAGACGTTTTGGCGATTCCGAAGCGATCTGCGGAAGTCTGGAAGCGTGCATTTCCACGCGGACCTGTCGGTAATCCAACGCGAATTTTATCGATGCAAAGCTCCCCAAGTCTTCTAGAACAAACAGACGAAGCTATTTCTATTTGTGACATCATCAGCCAGTCAAGTATTTACGCGTGTGTATACACAGACGCGCGTATATAACACAGTTATGTGCCTGAGCTTAAAATGGATATGCCTATCGGATATGTGTATTCTGTTAGACTCGCTTTTAATCATTTTGGACTAGATCATGCCAGTCTGAAAGCAGATTCTTTCGGCGACCTGAGGTATACCAACTGCCGACGAACAAGTCACCGTCCCGCGTGCGCCACGCCAAACTTATCACGGTGCATCAAAACAGAACTTCGTCGAAGAAGACTCGATGCTTAATTGAGTCGTGCCGACAAAAAATCCACATATTTATTACTTCATAAATATTCCATTAAAATGTTGATATTTCAGCACATATTTACAGACTGTTTAAAATGACTCGATTTGTTTTTTCTTCCGAGTAAAAGCTTAATGTAGCCATAACACATGTATCAGCTTACAAAAAATACAAGAATGGTTAAATACGATGTCGACGAAATGAGATGTCTTGGGAAATTTGAAAACGTAAAAATTACATTAATTTCCCATTAGCAATGCTCCAGTGCTTTTATCCCATCATGGAAGTGTGATTCCTCAAGTCCTATAAAAAAGTCGTTAATCGTCATTTCTAACCATCATGTATAGAAAACCGCTTACCACTAAGGAATAGTTTGAGGTTTGCGAACAGATGGGAATCGTCGACCAAACGTTCAACATAATATGATCGCTATTTATCAGTTTGATCCACTGCAAGACAATCAACCGAGGATCAATTTTCCCATTGGATCGCATAAAATACACGCGATAATCTTTTCATAAATAAATTTCCCCCCTGTTTCAAATTTGTCACCTATTTGACCACAAGAGCGATTACATTAATTAACCGCGTAATAATTCTGGTCGTAGGCTAAAAAAATGAATACAACAACCCGAATGACCGATAATAACAATAGACCTCGGGCATACAGGGCGGTCGATATCAACCCCCGACGAGTCAACGAACTGCGGGGGCTGTCAGATAGATTAATGACATGTGCCGGAAAGAAATTCCGATATTCATCCACGGCTCGAATAAAAATCTGTACGGCACAAGATGTGGTAAATTTTGTATCGACTGGTGTTTTGGCTATTATGGCGAACAAAGTGCTCTCGTACAAAAACTAATTATCGCGCACAGTCAGCACGCAATGTTACAGCACGAAGAGACACGTCAGCGTCGGAGGATTCTCGACAAAAATATGCATGCATTCCAGCCAGAAATCGATTCCCGGACCGGATGCGAAAGATCTAATGTCTTCCCGGGCGCCGTTTGACATTCGGCGTCTCGATCTTCGACGAGGTCTCCGAAAATCGTCCAAGGCGAACGTCTCTGAAAATTCCAGTAGGCGTTCTGCTGTCAAGTTTCCCTTTACGGTCGTCGAATCCTTTTACGAATGTGTTGCACGAGAGAGACCTTGTCGTGTATTGTCCTCGTCATGGCCGACGGTTCGCCGGCGACAAAATTTTAATGCCGAATGCAATTCGGCGCAATTTCTGTGCAATTTTGCCGTCACGATCTGATGTCTAGGTAAATAAGAGTATAATTGATTCAATTTGTGAATTTCATAAATGAACGAGACCATTTTTCGAACCGCAGTTGAATCTTATCAACTGCGGTCATATCCTGTTCAACTTTACGTTCGATCTATGTATATTCTAAGACAATTAAATTCGTGCCTAAAAATTGATCATATCCATCACAAGTAACAATAAACCATCGAGTGTTTCGTCATTTAGTCTGGAACTGATTTTGGTAGCCAGGCAACTTGCTACTGAAAATGCACGCTCAGCCTCCACACTCGTTGGAGGTATCGTCATCAGATATTTAAATGCTGGTTCGAGTTGACGACCGCGTGAGCCCCCATTTTCGTATAACACCATCAATCCGACTGATAAAATTCCTATCTGTTGAGACACGGACTAAAACTCGCAAAATTCCCGATTTACTGACAAATTATTTATTTCCGTCGCTGCAGATGAATACTTATATACTATAATACCTTGATGTAATTCGTAATTATATTACGGAAGAATACAAAAATTCTGAACCTCGTATTTATTATATTTCATATCGATATTCCCATTATCAGAGTCGAGGTGTAGTAAATACATCACCGGGAATGGTTAATATAATAATTTTAAAAACATATATGTACGGTATATGTGTATACATAGATTAGACAGTTACTGTCCCTAGGCGTCGCCTAAGCTCGCCGATTAGTAGTTACGCCACTGTTTCCAAGCGCACAGATTTCGGCAAGAATGTCTCGATTTAGTAGTCTTCAGCGTTCTGGTGAGGTGTACGATTTCTGTTAGATAAAAAATTCAATCCCGTATTTTTTGGGATTACATTTACTAATCCCGGGATTCATGAGCACCTAAAACTGTCCTGGGGTTGGATTCCCTAATTGTGAGCCTAAACGTGTGGTAACTTCACTGCAGTAATCGGCATGCTAGTAAACCATGCACAAGAAACCACGCTCGTGGAATCCGCCCATTGATCACAACCCGAGCGTTCTCACGGAAGTACAAGCGATTTATAAACGACAAAAGGCTACAAATTATATATGTATAATTTCATCACGAACGGGGTGAGGATGTTCTAAAGAATACCGTTAGCGGGGAGTTAACTTTTAGCATTTTTTGACATTTGCCATCAAACTAAGACGGCAAAACAGGTTTGCTGATGTCATATCGCATAATGTGTGACGTGTAAAATATCGTCGATGACATCAAACAAATTTACACTTGTGCAACGATGTTCTTCAGCGCGAATAGGAAGCGCTTAATTCGTTCCGCATTTTAATAGCAATTAAAGCAGATGAAGATTCGTTCCAGTTAAGATCGCCTTCGCGGCGGGATCTGGAATTCTTCCCCCGAGTCGGTTCGTTCGCTCGCCGGAAAGATGCTGCGAGCTGGCGCTATTCTCGAATAGCCTTCGTCTGATATTTGGAACACAATTTTATAGATGTCGACTGCGTTTTGGAACTATTTGCGGATTCGAGATTTCGGTACAATGCGACCCGCCAAGAGCGTTGCATTAAATAAGAGCGGTTATTTACATGACAGAACGGAATAGACTCCCACGTTACGTGCGAAAGCATCGTTACCTCGATGTTTGTACAATTTTATTGACAAATGTAATCATGCAGAATGACTCATCAACAGGTTTTCATCGGAACAGTTATTGCAATGCGCGACTATGAAGCGGAGCAGACTCGCCTCATTTTTCAGCAAGGAATTTTCCGTCGAGCAAAATTAACTCGGTTTTCCCACTCGGAAAATCGGCTTCTATTTATTTCTCAGAAACAACAGGCGAAACGCGTTGAAAAATCGTTTTGGCATCCAAGATACGAAATACAATATGCCTCCATAAAAAGCAATCAGGCATATTTGTTTATGAGCTACTCGTACGCGAACGGAATCGACGGATAGTAGTAGAACTGAAAAGCGGAAATGTGCGCGGTATTTAATTGCATATTTTAAACGAGACTCAATACAAAAAAATGCTCATTGTTGAATGGAATGCATTAATTGAAATGTGATGTGGGAGGGCTTTACGCGTCCTCCGCATAGTCTCAAATTTATCACACTATTATTAGCACCTACATATATTCAATTGAATGTTGATATTTGAATTTAAAATGCAAAATTTAAACACTATTCTGTTTAGATGTAACAAGTTTACGTTGTGCGTTAAATTTAATTGCATCAATAGTTTTCGACTATTTCTTCATATTGGAATTCTTTGTTAGTGTTCGGACGTAGGCGTTTATGTGGTGTCGGTGTCGAGGGCCAACTGCTCTCTTTCCTTGGCAAAATGAACTATGTACATATGTAAGTTCGTCCAGTTCGAGGTTTCTCCAGTTGCAGATATTCCCCAAACAGAGCTTCTTTATACCCAATCATCAAACCTACTCAAATACATTATATAAAACTATTATAAACTTTAGTTTTCATAGTATTCAGAAGTTCTTGAGCCTTGTGCAGTCCGTACGCCTATTGTTCCCCCGTTAAACTTTTAGCATTTTACGGCAGTACCATATCCCGAACATCTGTAAATCTATTCTTGTTTGTCGTCAGCAATGTCAGAATATCGAACATATGTTATTTGGTATCGCAACCTCTACAAGCAGATTTCAATGAGAGCTGACAGCAACATTGAATTTCATAAAATAGCTTCTTGCCAACTAATATTTGAAACTACTATTTCAATCCGATTCAATCTGACATATATTCACTTACGACTATAGATTTGGTTTTATTTACATTGAAATTCAGTCCTCAATTCCAACAAGCCATGTCATGATTTTAGAATCTCTTCACTCTGCTAGTATAGCCGTATCATCAATAAATGGTGCTATTCTCTTTTCTGCAAATAAGTTATCACTTCATGGAATACTAATTCTGATTATACTTCAAATAGCATCAGCGACATCTTTGGCGTACACCACCGCAGATTCCTAATTAATCGATTTTCATCATTTCTACATTTACCATTGCAGATTGATGAGAGATAAAAAAAACTGTAATTAAATCATGCTACAACTGATCGAAATTTTTTTTAATGTCAATAAAGCAGACAATTCCAGTTTCCAGTGAGTCTCGAAAACTTAAATATAAATCATTAATATTTTGGCATATGTGCTCAATTCTTCTCTGATTGTGATTTTAAGAACTATTTTTAATGCATGTCTCTTTAGACCGATATACACTCAAACCTTTTTTTATGCGATTTTTTTTGTGCGATTTCAAAGTTATGCGGTTTTTTAAAACAATTTGTTCTTTTTTTTTAATTTCATAGAGTGCGCATAGAGATATTTTGGATAAAATAGGAAATAAATCATCAACACTAACCGAAATTTTGGAAAAAATATAATAATTTGGGACTGTAAATCATATTGCATCTGCTATCGCTGAATTACGATCACGCTTTTTAGTCTGGTTTTTTTGCATTTTTCCAATGTTTCGACTTTTAAAAATACATTCTCCAAAGAAATTTCCAAAATTCCAACTACTTACGGAGTAAATGCGTTTTTTTGGTGACGCGACAACATGGCCAGTCATACCATAATTAAATCTTTTAACGCGTTTTTCGCGAAATTATTTTTTTCAACACGATTTACATGGTATTTTAAGTTTTAATTAATTAATTAACTTCAAACTGGGTACGAATCTTTTCAATACAACCCTCTCTTATTCCTAGCAGATTTATGTTAAAATTTATTTTTTAGCTATTTAAAAAAAGAAAACTGACAAAATAAGGCCAAAAAATGACTTGACTGAATTTTTTTTAAACAGTCGCTATTTTGTGATTTTTTTATTATTTTTTTTGAGTTAGGGACTATTGTGATATCTTTACTATATATGAATTATATTATTAGAAGGAGAAAATCTACACAGAACAATGATAACATTGACACTGGGTATACTATTTATAAGGAGAATCGCATCGAAAATTATCACACAGCGATGATAGTTTGTAATTAAAATAATTCATATTTCTCTAGTAGATGTCTGGCATTTCAGATGCCAGATGTCAGACTCCTTAGGCCTGATCCACACTATGATGCCAGTAACGGTTCGATCTCGCTCCGATCTCGGTCAGATCAAATATTCTTACACAAGAAACAATCAGAGTGTTCACACTATCGGATCGTTCCAATCCCATTTTTTGTATGAGAATATTTGACCGGACCGAGACCGAGAGCGAGATCGAACCGTTACCGGCACCGTAGTGTGGATCAGGCCTTAAAATGCTACCGAAAATGTTATTTTTTAATTGCCTTATTGTTTTCCTGTGTTTTTTTATTAACTTTTTTATGCGATTTTCGATATATTTTATATGGTTGTTTCAAAGTTATGCAATTTTTAAAATCCATGGAACGCATCTTCAATTTTTCTATGTAAGTCATAGGTTTTTTTGTGCGATTTTCCGTGAAACACTCTATCGCATCTACTGTATAAAAAAAGGTTCAAGTATATAGTCATTGCATTCGATACGTTAAATGTAACTATTTTTGATGAATCATATTAATGTCATAAACTAGTCTTCTGGATTTTTTTTGACGTTTTCACTTATTCAGGCAATAAATATGCTAATAGTTCAAAGTCTAAGCCCAGACGAATACGCTGGTGAGCAACAGCTGCATTGCTCCCATATTCCTAGAATAGAATTATTGTAGATAAAAATAGACGAGAGGCAGAGTTCAAATTCGCAGGTCAACGAATTACCAACAGTGGGAAGCAATATTTCAGAAAAAGAGTACCACTTGGCGAATATCAAGTCTTATATTACATAAAAGATTCTAGTGCAATTTACAATCGATCACGAGCAATGATAAACTTGCGTCTTAAAATTAAATTTAATTTTCGCCAACGATATCTACCCTGATAAATCTTCATAGATGTGCACTCCGATCAATTTTATCGAAAATATGACATCATTTTTAATACAAAAACGTTGTTATCGATGAATTAACTGTATTTTATCAATACTACATTTTAATCATATCTTTTTTAAAGGATTCGAGACAAATTTTTAGGTTCGTGTCGATCATAAATTGGTATTAAATTATCCGACTCGGTTCTACCTGTCTGGACGTCGAAAATGACGTCGAAAAAAATTATAATGGAAAAAGACATATTTCAAAGTCACGAACGCCATAATGGCATGGTGAATTTTACACGAATTGATAAATTTGAAAAGAGGATATCGTGACTCTAATTTCTTACGGTAATTTCGGCAAAATGGCGATATTTTTCGTTGGCAATGTTTGAGTGACGGCGCTGTCGGTATTGAGAGCCAATTAAGAAATAAGTGAATGAATCGAGTGCGTTCCAAATGGAGCTCGGAGAATCTTTTAAATGTCACAAGTGCTAAAATGTAAGCCAAGGTTGGTACAGGTATATTTTTTCAGACGACAAACGTGCCAAGTAACGAATACTCGAGTCGCGGCAAGAATTGTAGCATAACTACATTATTTTAAGAAATAACGCATTCCGATTATTCTACGTAAATATAAGTGTGTTGCGAGAATCTTAAACTCGCACAGGTTACATAAAATAGGAATGCTTACGTGCGACTTCTCTGGCGAGTTATTCCCGTTATCGAACAAAGAATTTGACATTGAAATCTCAAAAAGAACAATCGACGGTCTCGATGGAAGACGATCCCCGAAAATCAACAACCCGCAAAAATTCCGGTTAGCATGTCCCTAATTGTATTGTCATAGTATATTCAAATGAAAGACTGGAAGCAATCGTCCTCCAATGCTCGACCGTATACATTACACACCACCACTCTTGCATATTCCTTTATTCATCATAAATATTTATATTATCATAATTCGAGTTAGTTCTTATAAATCTATTCAATCGTTATGTACTGATGTCCTTTTGGAATCCTCGGTCCTTTGATCGAAATATTAGGCTTGACTTGATTCGTGCTTATCTGCTAATTTAGGTTATTAAATTTTTATTATTAAATCCTATAAGAATCAAGTTAGAAGTCAATCCCGAAATATATTAAAATTAAAAGTAAATCTCAAAGATCATTTAATGTGTCTACAGTGAAAAGTCGCTTGAATGCATATGGACTATGGATGTATAGTGCTGAAGAAATCCAAATTAAACACATTGAATAAACAAAATATACTACATAATGCAGAATATTTGGACATAAACACATAAATTTAACATTTTTTTATTGGACGAACAAACCCAAATTTGAAATTTTATGACTCAAAATGAGGATTTTTTATTCGCCAGTTGTAGATAAGGAGGTGGTACATTTTGGAGTGTACATTTTTCTTTTTTTTTAAATATCCGAATTATTTGATGAGGTATTACTTTGCGATAGCACTTATACTCACTGGTCGCAAAAGTTATACAAAGTTACATCGTCGTTGGCACTTTACGCAAGTGTTGCCCAAGACGATATATCGTTGTCCGGCATCAAGAGGATTAATTGATTAAAAGCTATTAGATCAAGAGCTTTGTTCGCTTGAGGCGCTAAAATTCGCAGCATCATGATCATCAATGTACTTAGAATCGCAGTTCGAAGAGGTCAAAAAAGAATGTCGCAAACAATGAGCTACGGAATCTCTGGAGCGTGTAGCCGGATTTCGTTCGAGAGTATGCAAATCGCGAGGGCATAAACCAAGGATAGTCTTCATCGCCTTGCTGGAAAGCTCGTCGAGAAGTTTGCCCAAAAAAGACATCGTCGAGAATCAACTTTCACGTCGTCGAATGCCGTCGAACGTCCAAAGAGTGCGCTGCAAAGACGAAGGCTGCGACTGCGACGCGAGAGCAACGAACCTTCAGGCGAAGAACTTTCAGAACGTCCAACGCGCTGCATCAGCTTATGACGTAAATCGTGTCCCATCTGCCGATGACATCATCGTCGCCAGGATTCGTCTTCGCTTCCGATTGCCATATAGGGAACTCGATTTATTTTTAAAACGACCTCACAGTCGACAGGTCGGCGTCGGCGCGACAAACCGATCCGACCGCGTGATGTTCCTTCCTAGTCATAAAAAAGCGTCTAATTTAAGAACTTCGTCTGGGAAGCCCCCGCGTAAAAATACGCGGGGCGCCGTATGAATTCTGAAGGAGCCGCCACCGATCGTCGAAGGATGTCCGCCGAAAAAACGAAGACATCATCGATCAACGTCGCAGGATAACGAACCTTCTGCAGACGTGCGTGAATCTCATAACAATAGGAACATGACGATGACAAATGAATTACAAATCGTTATTATGTAACGACTTTGTTAACCCCTTAGCTGCCACGTGTGAAAAACGGAAGCTATCCCCACAGATCATATTTTAAATACGATTAAAAAATAATTAACAATATATATGTGAATAAGGAGTTTTAAGATTTACACGAGTCATGTTTATATGATTTTAATTACTTGACTTTAGTCAATCCTTGAAAATGAACCCGATAAGTGGTACGAAATATCCGGAAAATTTTGGATCCTAGCCCTTTTGGCCCGCGCTACATGTGGCCTGAAGCAATAAACCACGTACTGCGTTTCTTTTCAAATAATTACTAAGCGCATCTGGCACTGCAACACATGCCGGATATTCGCTAGTATACATATATGTATATATATTCCCATAATTGAATTTAAATAACCGAAAACCGATAAAACCCTTATTTTTATATGAAATGGCGTTTGATTGATTTTTATGTCGATATAATATGTGACCTTTACCATTCTTATGCAAACTCTTTTGATGGTATTCATCTAATAATATTGTAATGTTTATTACTTGTTCATCTTGTCAAATCAATACTTCAGATAATACTGTTATCAAATTAAATTCCACCTTAGTTATTATTATATATTTTATTTAATCTTCCTATATATTTGCTGTGTATTCAGACTGGGACTCCCAAATTTCAATCTGTTTCGTAGTGTTATGTACTCCAAATCGGGACTCCCAAGTTTCCAGCCAATAAGCGTCAAGTCAATCTCCTTTCGATCAACGTGATTGTGATTAGCTTTATTTATCCCTTACAAGAGTAAATACATGTGAATATATATATATATATATATGTTTATTTTATCTGAATTATCTTTTTGGTTAGGTGTTATCTCTAATGGGCGGATTCCACGAGCGTGGTTTCTTGTGCATGGTTTACTAGCATACCGATGACAGGGTAGCTGACAAAAGTGATATTGTGAGCCTAAACGTGTGGTCCATGCACGAGAAACCACGTTCGTGGAATCCGCCCATTATTCTAATATTTTTTAATTTCTGCTTTCCTTTTAGGCCTGATCCACACTATGGTGCCGGTAACGGTTCGATCTCGCTTTCGGTCTCGGTCCGGTCAAATATTCTCATACAAAAAACGGGATTGGAACGATCCGATAGTGTGAATACTCTGATTGTTTCTTGTGTAAGAATATTTGATCGGACCGAGACCGGAGCGAGATCGAACCGTTACTGGCACCATAGTGTGGATCAGGCCTTATCCTCTTTCGGCCGATTCGGTATTCTTCTTTCTAGAATCTAGATGGTTCTCGGACTTCTTTCCCTTTTTCCCGTTTTTCCATTAGTAGACTTCCCACCTCAAATTTGGTCCAAAATTTGAGGTGGGAAATCTTCCTTAAGATATAGTTTTGGATATCATTTTTTATTTTTCAATAGATCTATTTATCTGCCATAGGTATTAAACGTTACAACAATAGATCTTGCTTTATTTTCGTTATATTTGCCCATTCTCTTAACCATCTCCAAATCTGTCCTAGCACAATCAACATTTAGCTCATTCTTTATTATTTGTAAAATTTTATCCTCTAATTCATAATGGCTTTTCTGTTCTTTTTTTACTCTAAAAATATATTTCTTTTCCTCATGTGTTATTATTTTGAATTTCAGATTTATCATTTAATTATTTTTTTCTGTAATTCTATCTTCAGAGTTTTCTAGTGCTTAAATGATATGAATATATTAATTATCTGTATTATATTTGTCTTTATTTTTTTTAAAATAAATTCAGGGCCGTAACAAGGGCGTACCAAAGAAGGCGCCCGCCACGGGCACAACTGAGCTTGGGGCACAAAACACAGAATACCGACCCGGTAGAAAGTTGCGCGTGGATTTTAATTTACATGACCATTCTACTTTACATGAATCAACACAGATTGACTCTGTTTATTTTTATAATATACACTAAGTTGTCTAGTCCCTCTTCATTATCGTTATGTTCAAGCATGGCATCCAAACGCGAGTCGCTCATTCGTCATATCAGCGGTCCGAAAAGCGGACCGATTGAGCATACAAACCTTATTGCCTCATTTTTAACTCAACAATAGTAATCATGTAGAATGGTAATTTTTATATAAAAGAAGGAACAAAATGTTCTAAATTATACTAAAAAAATAAGTTTTCAATACAAATAAAAAAATAGTCACTGGGAGTTGAACCGAAAACCGATATGAAAAAAATAATGGTTCGAAGCGAAAATTTTTCTCGGAATGAAAACCGTAACAGAACCGATATAAATATTTAGAACTGAACCGAAACAAAAAGAACACCTGATTTTTTCAGAAGAATCCATTTGAAATATTCATGGAAAGTTCATTTTTAGAAAGGTCAATGAATATTTTTTTAGATAATAGTTTGCGGCTATAGGCGCTTATGGCCTGTGGTGACTCCCATTCATATCATATGGATCGACGAAGGTCTCCTATTTCGAAATGACATTCAATCGACGCACCGATATAAAACACTAACAGGGTCAACATTCGTCATCGTCTCATACAAAACTATAAATATTTAGACGTCTGGATGCTTACGTGCAAAATCGCAGCATCGAGATTCAATAGAACATTTTTTGAAACGTGACGGTTCATTTGTTTTTCAATTGTCAAAATTCAAATCGAATCTCGCCGGTGTTGCAACGCTTGAAAATTAAAAATGAACGAATTTAATTCGTCGCGAGCGATGGCAACATCGACGACGTTCGTCGCGAGCGATACGCGCGCGTCCTGTCGGAATCGGATGCACACTCGATGCTGAAAAATTTAAATTTAAATCTCGCGTCGAGGTGGAGAATTCAAAGGATATGGTGTCGAATTACGCGATGACATCACCGGCAACGGACCGCGCCGTCTGACCGAAGGTGCGCTCGCCATTTCAAATTAATTCGATTATTGTAAATTCATTTGTTTTTTTTTTTAAATCGAAGTATCGGCCGCAGCGTTTACGGCTTTGACAGTTTCCGCGGATGCTAGTCGGCATTTAGGGCATCGTGTCTCGCCTACCTCGTAGTGCTCTTGAAGAAGTTGTTGCTCTCCCTGTTCATGAGCTCGGAGCGGAATTTGTTCATCTCGTCCTCCATCTTCCGCATCTCGGAATCGAAGCGCTCGCGGATGCTGGAGAACTCGGTGTCGATGACTGAAAAGTCACCCAACTTGATGGGCACGTTTCTCTTGATTCCACCGTCGGCCATTTTTGGGCGATCTTCTCGAATAACAGACGAAAGACGAAGAACAAATCGGTCCGCGGACTAACTGACGTGCGACACTGCGCGAGACTGAGAGCGTACTGGCGGCTGTCGGCCGGCGGCTGGCGGAGCGGATCGTTACGGCCCCCTCGCGCCTCGCGCCGCTTTAAATAGCCAACCCATCGTACGCCCATACACGCTCGACATGCCGACACACAACACACCCAACCCTGCGAGATAAAAATCTTTCAGAAAGCGGTCACTCAATAATAACCCACGCGCAAGAAAAACAATCGACATTTTAATACTCGAGCCCAAAAATAAAAGTATTTAATACTTATTTTTAACAAAAGCATTGATCTTTGAACTTTGCATATGTAAAGGGAGAATCAGTGAATTTACTCACCCAAATCCGATTGTCGTAACAATAGAATGCTCGACTCGCATATTGACAAGAGGACTATGAAAGATTTCATTGCACTTACCCCAGAACCTTCATCCAGTCACAAAGCATAATTTTTCTTATACGAATATCAATGATTTTTTAACTTTCTTTAATTTCTTCAATTTCAACCCGAAACAAAATATTGAGAAGACGCTAGAAGAATTTGCTATAGAAAAAAGGTATTAACTAGGCGAATAATATCCAATTGAACGAGTTCAACAACAAAGAACAATCGGTACTATCCTGTTAACGGGGGGCTAACATATTGTTATTAACCCTTTGCACTCTGAAAAATCCTGGACGTTACCTACCAGCTACTCGGCACCACTTTGTCATAGAAACGTGCAGTTACGAACCCTCATATTATATCGTTTTGAAACCAAGTAAGGTATTATAATGATATTGGATTTGTGTAGATTTGTAGGCATCGAGAAATATATATTTGCAAAAAAATCAATATTTTATTTCTTATAAATTTGTACAGTATAACAAACTTTGAAGCACTCCCCAATATAACAATATTGACAATAATAAGTAGTTTGATGCCTTTTTTATTTTGAGATGCGGTAAATTATGTAAGAGTTGATAATACACATTTCCAACCTCCCAAAAATAACTTTCTCCACCGTTTCAATGAATTGAATTGAATGAGTTAAATTGAACGCGTTTGTAATTTGTCACATACCTGAAAAGAAGCACTAGAACTATTGCAAGATCGTGATATCTTTCCGAAAAATATGTATTGTCAAAACAGGCCACGAAATGAAGATCTACTATAAATTACGGATTGTCTGGAATTGTGGAAAGTATCAAAAAAAGCGAATATTCGCACTGGAAATTGGTTCGTTTGTAGTCGTATAAAATTTTGCGACGTTTTTTTTAAATTTTTGGTCCAAGGAATTGACATCAGGTGCAACGAAGAATTGGATGTGAATAAAAATACGGTTGTCGAGAGCTTGTTCACCGAACGTAAAAATCATACCGGTCGAGTGTTCCCTCCGCAGTGGATCTTCTGTGGACTATGCCGGGAGACGCGCGAATGCTTTTTGGTGCAAAAACATTGATAGCGACAATATTAGAAAATATTGAATCCGGTATACTCGGACAGTCGGTGCGGTAAATAATTACAAGAAGCTGGATTTCAGCAATTCAAAATGAGCCATAAATATAATTTCGTCGATTCCAAGTTCGGTGCTCACGACACAGAGCGTCGAGAGAATGGGGGGGGGGGGATCGGCGAAATGGCGTAATAAACGCGCACAGAGGTACAGTACGTCATCATTTAGATTTATATCTGGTTGAATTCGTTTGGCCACAATTCTAAATTGAAAATGACTTATTCGAGTCTATTTTAAATCGTATAAATAATGTTTGGCCTGCAATATGTCATTTATAATTATATGTATTTTGTTTAATAACAATAAATTTCCCCCCCATTGACAGGATAGTACCGAACAATGTGAGTTTCTGATAGAATCACTTTCCGATTTTACGCCGGGTGAAATTCACGAAAATCAATTTAACATTATCAGTTAAGAAGTATCACTTCTATCGCGCAAAATTTATTGCTTGTATGTTTTCGCGTTTTTTCCATCATTGTTTTATTTTAACACTAGCGAATGCCTGACATGCTTTACAATGCCATAAGCGCTTAATAATTATTTGAAAAGAAACGCAATACGTGGTTTATGGATTCAGGCCACCATAAAACCGTATTGCGCGCGCATCCTTTCTCTTCCCGTCCCCACAGCTCAAACTTCATTTCACCAGACCAATATGCGCCAACATGGTGCATCAATACAATATTTTTACTATGCCTATGTTTTTCCCACAAGTATAAACAGTAAGTTGACAAAGTTTTATTGCAATCGGATGAACGGTTTGACAGCGCATTACATACGAACAAATAGAGATTAATTTTTATTTATTAGAAGATTAACACATAACTCAATTGGTTCGTAGGATGACTAATAAAACAACATGTTTTTAATAAACAACGACTTTATTCATCAACATTGTCTCCTTTAACAGTGATATTTAATAGAACGACTTATCTTTGACCCGAACAAAACATAGGCTTCAATGTGGGCAATCACTTCTTCGTTCGCGTTAATAAGTAGTAGTCGCTGGTAGTCAGATCTGGAAAATACGGTGGATGAGGA
This sequence comes from Stenopsyche tienmushanensis, assembly GCA_008973525.1. NCBI lineage: Eukaryota > Metazoa > Arthropoda > Insecta > Trichoptera > Stenopsychidae > Stenopsyche > Stenopsyche tienmushanensis. Next base: position 749,695 of record WACJ01000139.1, read on the forward strand.
AACAATTCAAAGCGTAGTGTTCGATCCATGTTTCATCCATTGTCACGTACCACATAAAAAGATCACTCTCTAAATCTACTGTAATTTGGGAATGTCAATTTTTTTTGAAATTTCGATCAATAGTGATACCAACTATATGTCATTCTACGAACTTATTGAGCGACTGATGTATTTATTCGGAAAATTTGATTGATCGTTTCTCCCAGGGCGTTGAATTTGAAGGGTGGCCAGAAAGTGGCTTTGCTGCTATAATATTCGTATTTTTGCACTTTTTACAAATTAATCAATGAATTTCGTCATTCTGGCGTTTGTGCTGCATTTCAATAGTTTTTTTTTTAACCTTCTTTAAATAATTATTTTACGTTAACTTATGGCAATTTCTTTTTTATTATGTCTTTAATACAACTAAAGTGTGGTATGGATTATAAATAAATGGATAGTGTATGGGATTAATTATAAGCGTAGGAGGCGCCCACGTAGGCAATGAGCGATGGATCGGATCCACCGTAGATCATGTCGGATTAATGATTCATTCCCTGATCTAGAACTATCTGGTCGCTTTGCATTCACTAATTATTATTAAATTGCATCGAAACGTGACAACGTAATGCGAATTGGCGTCAATTCAACGCGACTTCTCCTCGACTATGAGTCTATGAGTCTAAATAAGGAGCCATTCCAGAAATACAGAAATTTTCGAATGCTTAAATTCGACCTATATACTGAAATAAACATCTCACTACTGATGAAATAACTAATGGCGATTCACTTGAAATAGCTCGAAAGCTAATAAATCATTTAATTACGAGTGGATTAATATAAGTAGCAAAGTGTTTTGAATTATAGAAATGGAAAGCAATCAGATAACGATGGTCCGACACGTTTGACAGTTGCATTTTTAATTAATTGGCCTTCAAAGATAAAAATGATGGCCAATATGATAAAAATATAAATTTCATTAACAAAAGAAAAAATATTATTGACATATTTAAATTATTCCATAATTATAAAAATACATGAAAAATATTTTTAAAGAACATAAGTATTTATAAAATTAAATACTACTGCATTTCTCAGAATGAATTCGTAAATAAACCATTACTAACTCTCTCAGAACAATCAAAGTATTTTGGCAGAGTCCCGAATACTTGGCGTTTTTAAAATTACACTATGAAATTTCAATCGAATGGAATATTCGAGTCTGATTTTTAATTTTAAAAATGCATATACATACTTGTGCTGAAAAAAAAACAATTTAATTGTCATGCCATGTTTCGACTCTTATCGTGTCTACAAAGTGTTTTTTAATCGCTTGAAATTATTCGTGTCAAAATAATGTAACAAGTCTTCAACAATTCGTAACAAATGCAGAGCAATTTTACACTCCGTTGGCTGTGTAAATATAATTTCAACCATATTCGCATTTACAAAAATGTTTAATCTGCATGCGCCTCAAACTTAATGACTAAATTTTATTAATCTTCTTCATCTTTTGAGCAATAATTGAAGAGGGAATATTAGATGATTTTTATTTGTAAGTTGCTAATCCGATATCTGATTTTCATGTTCGGTAATAGAAAATATTTTTATTCGCGTTTTTAACACTTCCAATGAATTCCTTCGTCATCATTGCCATCATCACGTTACATTGGGTACATCCTTTTAAAGCAATTTAAAATATTTATGGTTGCCCGTCACCGAGCTATTTTACGCCACGGCACTAATGACACGTTACTTCCTTAAAAGCCTACTTCCGATTTTGATGTCGTCATGACGTCGGCGTGACGTCGAAAATCTCGCAGTTTCCAACAAAACTTGATCTCCAAATAAGGATCTCGACATGCACAACGCCCACGTATCACATAAATACGGAATCGCCTTATAAACACTGTAAACATTCACTCTGACACCATTGAATAATATTTTGAATCAATATAGTGATTTTTGATCGATGAACCTTTTTCTAAAATTGTGAAGTCTTAAAGCTTTTCGCATTGCAAAAAATTTCAGTGTTTGAATTGAAAAAATTATCAGGGCCATCTTTCGAACGTGTAATGTCTATTTTCAATGTTAAGTTTCAATTTATAACTAATAGATGGCAGCACAGTATTTTTATTTATTTCACGAAAAAAAAAAATTAAATCAATTAGCATTTATATTTATTTTAATAATAACACAGTCTTCAAATGAATTTCAACATAAAATCTATTTTTTTGGATGCCAAAAAATTTAATAGATCCTAAATATGTCGTTAAAATGCTATATAAATATTTCTTAAAATTATTCCACAAGCTTTAAGCATCTCACAATTACCGGCTTAAAACTCAGTCAAAAATATAAATTATAATATTAGAGAATACATTGTATCGATGAAATCGATTAATAATGTTTTTGTTTGATACTCTCCTCTTTCATATCAAAAACGACATTCCTAACGGGATAGTCTATTGTTCGTTTATTTTAAATATTTAATCAAAACATGGGCAACAATTGCGGTTTTATGACTAAACGTCATTGATTAATGTGTCATAGGATACATCTTTTTCTATAGTGAAAATGTATGTTTTTATGAATAACTTATGAGGAAATAACCTTCGAACTCATTTGTCTTCAAATGCTTCATTCCAACGAAGGTTGAATCGTGCCTGCAGCACGAATGAGCAATTTCGCGAAGTTTCTGATGACGTTTTTCGGTCTGTTAAAAGAATTAAATAATGCGTCATTTTAATTAAATACAACGCTCGTAAATATGGTTTTATCTTCAAATAAAAATATTTTTCGGCAATTAAATAATCGCAATATCTTTATCTATTTCGCAGACAATATGTCATTCATTGTTAAATTATCTTATCGATTCATGTGAAATTCCAATTCTATTCCTACAAATACCATACCATTAGTGTTAGAAATGTCTCAGATTGTTATGATTTAAAAAAATGAATTACATAAAACAAGTACATATGTAGCTATGTCACCAAGGTACAGGCGATATATTTAGTAGAACCTTGATTATCCGGACTAATTGGGGATGAAAGTAGTCCAGATAATCGAAAAGTGTTGATGTCTGGAGTGGCTGTCCAGTTGATCGTCTTTGTATGAACCACAAAAAAATACATTCTTCAAGTTCTGTATTTCTTAATTTTTTCACAACTTTTTGTTCTGAGCTTCCATCTTCTGATATTAAACAATTAGTAAACTTCGTTATATGCAATTCATGACGTACGTAAGCAAAAATGGACATAATTCTCCACATGCAAATTATATATTTTTTTGCTTTTATTTTGAACAATCCGGATAATCGAAGTTCTACTGAATAAGTGAATTTTTCAGATATATTTCTATACCGTTTATCCGATTACGATGAAATTTTGGTAAATGATTGGGCGTGTATCCAAGAAAAAATTTACATTTGCACGAGCATTATCCGTGTGCGGAATTTGCTTTGCGAGATGTTTAACGGATGTACTATGTTGGCGCATATTGATATTGTTGGAGAGGAAGGATACGCGCGCAATACGGCTCAGGGGAGAGCGGGGGGGGGGCTGTCAGTCTTCGAGGCGGGCGTGAGCGTATGCATGTTTTTATATGTATGTATATTGAAACGCATGTCGGGTATTCGTTATACACACACACACCATATATATATATATATAAATGAATGTTTCATTGTTCGTTACGTATGCATTCTTATAGCATTCGACCGAATGTGATGAAACTTTGTTGAATTGTTGCATGTACGTCCGCAGACGTTTCTAAATTATTTCAACCATTCTATAATAGATAGCTTGCGAGTCATTTTAATAAATTTGTATTTTGTATACTTGAGCGACACTTGGAGTGTTTTCGGTGTGTGCACGCATCACAGAACTCAAACAATTAAACACAAACAGCGACATTTCAATTCATGTTTTTAATAAAAAGTGGTGTGATAAATCCACTACTTTCGACCTTAGATATTAGACACATTTTCTTTTCTTCAATAGAATAGCAAGGTTCATGTCCGTTTGTCTGAAACAGTCGAGCAATGAGAAACAAGACTGGAATCTGATCGAGTAAGCAACGCTCAGCTCACAGAAACAGATGAGGATGGAACCATTCGGTTAATATACCAAGAGCTGGCAGCATACATTGAACGTCATTTAATACATGTGAATAATTTAATAGTTGTGTTCTGGCGTGTTTCCGGATTATCATTATGACAGTCTGGCGACTGAGTGCCGTTGGGTTTGGGAGGGAAGGGGGTTGCCAGACTATTACCTTGAGATACCTCGGGATCGTCCTCGACAGCAAGCTGACCTTTCGACAACATATAGAGGAAGCTGCGCAGAAGGCGCAGAAAGCGGCCAATGAGATTGGACGACTCATGCCCAATATCGGAGGGCCAAAGCCGTGCAGAAGGAGAATCATCAACGAAGTCATAAACTCAATACTTCTGTACGGAGCCCCGATATGGCACGAGGCGCTCCAAAAAGAGAGCTATAAAAAGAAAATGGCCAGGGTCCAGCGGCAGGGCGCGCTCCGAGTTACCGCCGCATACAGGACGGTATCGGAAGAAGCAGTGCTTGTGATCGCGGGAACCCCCCCCCCCCGCTGGACCTTATTGCAAGTAAGAGGGCCTTGGACCACGAAGACCCCAAAAAGCGCGGAGAACACGACCAGAAACTGAGGGAAGACTGGCACAAACAGGAAAGGAAGATGGACCCATCGGCTTATACCGGTCGTAAGCCGGTGGAGGGCCAGAAAATACGGCGAAACTACATACCGCCTAACCCAGGTGCTCACCGAACACGGATGCTTCGGTGCGTACCTGAGGTGGATAGGCAAAGAAGAATCTCCCAAATGCCACCACTGCGAAGCGGTAGCAGATGACGCGGAGCACACCATCATAGGCTGTGAGGCTTGGGCACCCCAGAGAGAACTGCTGAAACAAGCACTCGGGGCGGCCGAGCTAAATATCGACAACATGGTCCACAGCATGATGGAAAGTAAGAAGAACTGGGACCTTTGGCGCGACTATGTAGAAGACATCATGAGCGCCAAAGAAGACAGTGAAAGAGAGAGGCGCAGAGCGCCTCTTCAACAATAGAATAGGGCCATTAAATGGCTAGACTACCTGTCACCCTTGAAGCAATGTGTAAAACAATACCAGGGGGACAGAGGAGACCAAAGGGAGCGATTTAGTGGGTAGGTGCGGCTGGTGGGTTTCCCTTATGGAAACTCATACAGACGTAAATCCCACACTCCCCGGATGATGGCAACATTATCCGGAAGTCTTGCGAAGATTTACGCTCCCACAGGAAAAAAAAAAAAAAAAAAAGACTATTACCAGCGTGTTAAAATAGTTTGCCCTATAGATTTTTATGAACTTTTAAATGGTGAGACACTTTTATTGCTTTCTTCTCTTTGTTGTCGGGTCTAGTATAAGTATTTATTGAGCACAATTATTCTCTAAGCAGAAGTGGCCGTAATTTTCTTATTTAAACTATTTTATTTGTTACTTTTAAGGCAGTTCTTTTGGTCTTCATTCGCATATAGATCTTCGTTATCCAAGCTTGAAATTGTTTTTACTTCTTCCTAAGGACTCAAATCTTAAATTTACTAATGCATTTCGTAGTCTTTTATTTGTCAATTACGACACATATTTCTAGAATTCCTTTAAAATCCGCATTTCTACCCTTGTCTATAAGCAAGAGTCTTTTTTTAGTGTGACTGCCACCTAGCTTACTTTCTCTTTGTTATTTAGTTTGGTCAATCAGAGTATTTCATGGATGTAAGATAAACAACGATAAAAGATGTACCACAAATCCAATTCTTGGAGTCTTTCTGATGATATATGCCTTAGGCTTGGTCTCCAAAACTTTTAAACAATAATCATCGACGATATTCCTCCTTTATTTCCTGTATTTATGTAACAACTGAATTATAACAGTCGTCTTCATCTGTATTCCTTCATGCAGACAGGCCCGTAACAATTATATTTTGCACATAATAGGGTCATGTGCGTGGGTTAACTGTAATCAATAACATATTGCTAACTACTAATAATAGCAATGCCCTAAATCAGCGATCGGCAAAGTGTGGGCTGCAGACCACCAGTGCCAAATCTGGCATTATTGTAATTTTTAATATATTGAAAGTCGGTTGGTGAAACGAATCGTTATATGAAAAACTACTTTGTTCACTTAATTCGCCGGGTAGAACAACCAGCTCCAAGATTTTTGAAGCACGCAATAGATATTTCCTGAAAAAAGAATTTCAATATATAATATTTAACATCCAAGTCCATTTAGTGATTCATGAGTCCAAAAAGGTTGCCGACTGCTGCCCTAAAATACTAAATTGGATGTATTTTTCACTATTTTAAATTGTATGTTTGAGTAGTCGTTTCAATGAATAAAAATATGTAAATCACGTGATTAGATTCCCAAATCTAATTTTAAAAAATGTATATTAGTTTGTCCTTGTATACGTCAAATATAGTTAACAAATGCTATTTTCATTTCTACCCACTTTACAATTTTAAGATATATATATAAGGCATGTTTGAATTCTATACAACATCAAATCATATTTTGAGGATATCGGTTATTAGAAAACCATCAGTTTTATTTGATTATCGAAGTCCATGAAGAATATATACGTCATCTACTTTTTCAGGTATATAAATAGACATCAATTTAAATAATACAATACTTGCAAATGAATACTAATAAGCTAAGCCAATATAATATGTAAGCCACAAGTTGAGATCCAAAGAAACCTTGCGTGCATTACTCAGAACAATTGTAATATAAACATCGGGTAGATTAATGTACGATAACATCTTAATCATCATTGTTCTTATTGTTTTCTTAGATAAAAAAAAACAGCTTAATTGAAGTCTTCCAAGTTCATAAACAATAGCACCTGGTAATAAATGTGGAAAAATCCATTCGATACCGAATGAAATACTGAATTTCACCGTGATAAACTTTTTTGAATGATTGATAATGAGCATATAACAGGTCTACGAAGAGTTCATTCGGCACAATTTGGATGTGATAAAATACAACCTGCCGTTAACGTTCATTCCAAATGTGTAAACAAAAATGATATGCATTTGCAATCTCTAAAAATATAAAACCAGCTTACTTCCAAAGAATTTATGCAGGTTTTTAAAACCACAGATATTTACAGAGGTGTATACAAGAATACCATATGAATTTGTAATACTGCAAATAAGTGCAAAGAATATATATTCAAAGCATTCGTACGAAATGTGCAATGTTTAATAATAACGCGTTGATGTTTTATTAATTTTATCCTTGTCGTAGCGATCCCTCTGAAAAAATTGAGCATTCATGTTATTCTATGTATAAATATTGATATTTAATAATACCATAGGTACTTGATGAGTTTTCTAATCAAAAAATATAATTTATCTATAATGCCTTTGTTGATAATAATTTTGCTAATACTTATGTTTTATTTTAATTATTATCTTTTTCTTATCATAAGATAGAGATATATTGCAATAATTTGCATCGATACAAGAAATTTGAATTTATTATGTTCAGTAAATAAAATCATATAAGAGGAAACTTACTAGAAAAGTATAAAAAACAGTTATTAAACAATAGACAATGGCTCCTACCGACTCATATGGCTACTACATGTGGCCATTTTTTATGAACTTCAAATAGGATTTTGATATTATTTTAAATGTAAGAATTAAGTGAATACTCTAGAAATACTGTCTTATTGTCTGACCATTCATTTGCCATCTGGAATGTGGAAAAAATGATTTAGAGGAAGTGACTCTGGGACGAAAGATAGCATACAGAAAACAAGATACTTTAGTACATATTAGCTTTGTGAGACAAAATAATAGTCACAATGCTCACATACAAAGCATGTCAACTTCCCAATCAATGAGAAAAAAGCAAGGACTACTCTATATCAATCTAATCAAGATAAGCTAATAAACAAGGCAGTAGTCATTTTAGTTTACATTAAAAATATGGGCAGGGTGGACATGGCAGATTAATACACAGCATGAACGACTGTATAGTGTGTTCAGACCATGAAACTGAAAAAGGATGAAAGCGAACACTATTTTTTTGCAACACTTGCGAAAGGAAACCGGCACTTCATCCTCAAGATCGCTTCTAAAAATACCATACATTACATGATTACAAAAATTAATAATTGAAATAAAATGCCTTATATACTTATAATCATCCTGCATAACAAAATACTATTTTTTTTATTCATAAACCCCCAATTTTTTCATTTTATTCCATACTAAACCTTTTTATAAGAAATACACAAAAAATAGCTTGGAATTGGTGAGAACTTTTATGAAAAAAACCTGGAGCCAAATGGTTTAACCGATACCATTAAAATCAAACACGATTTGTGAATAGTATTATCAAAAAATCAGTATTTTGAAGAACTACCTTGCTTGAACAATGTTTAACGTTACAATTGTTTCAATCAGATCGGTTCCCAAGTCAATTGGTAATACACAGATCAGTGATGGCGAACCTATGACGCATGAGTCAAATGTTGATACATGGAATCTTTTTAAATGGATCACACATTGATTTTTCTAAACTTATTTTTCATATGATAAAAGAGAACAGACCAAAACAAAAAGGATCAACAGTCAAGTAATTGTATCATCCTACCCACAGGTATTTAAAAATGATAAAATTTGACTCACTTTTCCAAAAGATTCACCATCCCTGATATAAACAGTTAGCATATTAGGAAATAGAATTTTCTTCCACTCTATTTAAGAAAATGTGTGTAGATTAGCTGCAAAACAGGGAATAAATACTAAAATACATTAAAAATAAATACACGTAATAATTAATAACAAATTACCATTCATAAATCAGTAAAAATTGGAAGATATGTTGGATGAAGTCACATAAGCAAAGTGATGAATGAAAGCAAGTTTAAGATTATTGTTATGTACTCCGTAATGTTATGTATAACATAACAAATCTGTAATTTTAACAATTATAATGTCTGCATATTATTGCAAAAGTAGAACATTTCGGATTACAACATATCGTCAATCAAAAATATAAATTCACCACCATAGAAATTTGCAAGTTGCAGATTTTGAAGTTGAATAGCCCATATCATTGTAGCATGGAAATCAATTACACACGCTATTCTGTAAATGCACACATACACAACTTTGGCGATATAAGATATCATATCCTGTCGAGATAAAACGAGCGATTGTCAAATTTCCTCGACCAGCGTTTTTAATTATTGTTAAAATCGGAATAAAACTAAGATTATTTATAAATAAATTTATTTAGAGGATCTTTGTAGGTAACAAAGTTAACAAGTATAAATACTCTTAAGAATATATATAAAAATATATTTATATTGAATACTTCGCATTTGTGCGTGTTGTGACCGAATACAAGAAATGTCCGCGCCATCCTACTAAAAGAAGGCACTGTAATGAGAGCTCGTCCTACTGTAATAGGTATGCGACTCGTCACATTGAATACAATACGAGTCGACAAATTCCGTATAGGAAATATGATCAAATGGAATTTTAATATTGTATATAAAGAGAAAAATCTTACAAAAATGGAATATTTACTACACTATTTATATCACAACTTTCAGTCTATATATATATGAATTTATAAGATTGGCGCGGAGAATCGATTTAAGGCACGTAGAGATGCTAATTTGCACAATCTTTTGCACTATAGTTTGAAACATGAATATAAATTTACAAAAGAGAATAGCTTAGAAGTGCACTCGTAACATAATTTGGATGATCGGAAATGGGTCTCAAGGTGATGGTTTTGGACCCTCGGCGACGGGTTTGTCACCAGACGGACTAGCCCACCAGATGATGAGCCCCAAAAGCACAACGGCTAGGACGGCGATGATGATCATCATCTTGAGGTTTTTCCACCAGTACTTGCGCTTGAGCTTGCCGGCCTGCTGTTCGAATTGAGAGGCGCCGTGTTGCAAGGCGTCGGCGCGATGATCCAATTCGGATAACTTCTGGTCCCGTTCCAACACCTTGGCCACATTCACCCGCATAATGCCGACCACTTCGTCCACTTTCTGTTGAGTCTGCTGCAGGGAGTCGTCATCGTAACGAGTAGTACTTCCACCCGGCGCATCCATTTTTTTTTTGTTTTTCACTTCAAACTTGACAATACAATAACAGCTGTGCCGTTAATCAACAGGTGCCCCGACTACGCCCGACAGACAAATGGTGCGATGGCGGCTAGGGTGACGTCACTTCTTTGTTTACGAGGCAACATTTGATCATAACACCTTTATTTATAACCATGTCGACAAAAAATGGATCAATTTCTTAATTTTAAACTTTATTTATTCTCCTTATTTTTTCACTTATATTGAAAAAAAATAAATAAAAATAATTATCATTGTATTTTCAATAAAATGAAATTAATTTTCGTTGTTTCATATTTGAAACCATTTAAAACATTTTAAAATAGCAATATATATTAAAGTTATTATAATTTTGCATGAATTATACATTTTAAAATTAATATAAAATATCTTGGGATTAATAATAATTATTAAACTATTATTTTTAAATTTGGAAAAATTACATTTTATTCTAAATATATATTTTTAATCAAACACTCGTAATAATGATATATTCATTTTAATTGTGTTAGTTTTTGTTAATTTTACATATTAAAAAAAATTCAAACGTAGTTTTTTCCAAGTAGAAATAATGGTCAACTAGTGGTTTCATATAGACCAAAAAAATAGACTAACATAACTTGACAGTTGTTGAAAATAAAATTGCGACGATGGCTCGATTAATTTTGAGTGTTTTACCTCACATCAAGGTTATATTTTGTTACTATTTTGTATTTATAAATCAAGCTAGTTTAATTTAACGATATTAATTTTGATAACTATAATAATATTAATTTGAAAAAGCTACAATATCTAAGAAAAAAATATATATTGCTAATGTTTTTATGTTATAGAATTCTAGCACTTTGAGGATATTTTCACCAATTGCCAGATTTTCCAGCGATACTGTTCATTTTGATGAATCAAATGAAGATAAAATACCAATGTATGACATTGAAAGACCAGAACCGTTAGAAAAGCGTAAAGCAAGGTACTTGATATTATTTGTATTATGCGATTGAATATTAAATTAAACATTAACTCTAGAAGATCATTTATGTAACATATTAATTTTAGGTTATTGTATCAATCACGTAAGAGAGGCATGCTAGAGAATGATTTATTGTTGAGCACTTTTGCTGATAAATATCTCAAAGATATGTCCGAAGAACAAACATTGCTTTATGATAGACTTATAAATTTGCCCTCAAACGATTGGGACTTATTTTACTGGGCCGTTGGACGTAAACCGACTCCACCTGAATTCGACAATGAAATAATGGATTTGTTCAAAAATCATGTATCAAATAAAGAGCGTCATGTTAGATTAAGGCAACCGAATTTATATTAGTGTTTTAAGTGTTTTGTTATTTGCAAAAAAGTATTTATTTATAGGGAGTAGGAATGATTTGGCAATAGCTATAGATGCAATCTAGTTACATTTTTTAAGGTTTTTCATGTTGTATTTTTGCTAATTGGCGTTTTTTAATATGTAATACAATTTTAAACGAACATATTGATTAATTTAGCAAACAGATAATAATAGCCGAATGTCACATTATTGTTGATATAATTAAACCTATTTAGATACACTTTTAAAAAATCAATATAAATATTCAATTTATTGACCAACGTATTAGATTAGAAAAATCTCTATATAAGTTGTTTAGATTCAGTTATATATTTTTTATTTATTTATTCGAATCGCTATACATGGCCATGCATTTTATTATATTTACGATAACATTGCCATAAATATTTAATAAACTCTACGTAACTTTTTGATTTGCGCCTCGTAATTATATAAATATTGACTGTTATTTGTCATCTTTTGTTGAAGAATAACATGTTTGTGATTGTCTGTGCTTATCATTTTCATATTTGTTTTTATAATCCGTAAGTATAATTGCTTATTCAAAAATAAATGTTATTGTCGACTTTTAATAGTTTTTCTTTTTAATAATTTCACAAGAATTGGACCCCACCCTTACATAGCTTTAGGATAGACAGACTTCATATTGGGTCTTAGAAGAGTTTCGCAGAAAACGTAAAAGATTATTAGATGATTGTGCAAAAGATGGCTTCTTGATCAAGATTTTTATGCGTAAATGCTGAAGAAATCTTTCAAGAGTTGTCTTAAAATCTGCATCTACCATTGTCTTTCCATGAGACCCATTTTTTTAATACTTTGGCTGTCGTCTAGCTCATCTTTCCTTTATTTTACTTAACTTCATCAATCACAAAACAGTCTTACTAAGCTTATCTATTATAAATCTGCCACAAATCGCATTCTTGGAGTCTGAATTAATAACCTATGTTACAAATCATTAATTTTCGTTTAAATTACACATACGCAATAAATCATTTAAATACATTTTCCACTGGGTTGAAACCAGTTCTCTCTTAATAATTGAATCAAAACAAACATATTGCCAATAAGGCATCTGGTTATCAAACCTATTCAATCTAACATAATTTCTTGCTGACTAATTGTGACCCTTGAATTCATGATATATTAGCATGCATTAAATTCACACATATAATTCCAATTTAAATATTTATTAATCTACAATCTATTATTGTGTCAATTTCATGTCATCTGAAATGATGGAAGAATACTTTTAGAATCATTTTACGTGAGTTTTTTTTAAACCTTTAATTTTTTGCAGCATTTTTATTAGCTTTTATTTTCGATGTAATATTTAATACTATTTTGATGATATTAATAGCAAATTGTATATGTTTTCTATATAAGTTCACGTAGAAATAATTTAATCTCTCAATTTAATTAAAATGCTTCAATTTTTATAATGTAAAAGTGCCATCTTTTACGATTTTCAAAAATATTTTCTAACAAAGATGTATTAAAAACACCACACAAAAATATCTGCTTTTTATTTTGTTTCAGAATTATAAACCGGTTATTCCGCGATACGCAGCTATTTTCAATGAACATGTGATATTAGACGCTTTGATAAAATTTCTTGTTTTTACCAGTAAGTGATAAATATTATTTGAGGCTGCCGGTATTGTGTACAAATGTAAATCACTTTATTTTTTGGAGCATTTGAAATTTGTCAGTGTTGACTTCCATATCGTCTTAAGCATTGGCCTTCTTGGGGATTCAATATATGCTGCGATATAAATTTCTGGCGATTTTTAGATGCCATAGATGAATTGATGAACATTCACTTCTTACCTATCGAAAATAATAAATCATTGATCATATTTTTAATTAGATTATTTACGAAAGAACTTATAAAATAATCGTCTGTGCATTTGAATAAAATAAATACAAAAGAGTACAATTATACCTAAACAGACAGTTCTTTGGAGTGTAAATAACTTTCAGATATAGTTCATAATTATGGCTACACACTTCGTCTCAATTTCAGATATTATTCACAAATTCAGATATTATTAACAAATTTCAACAGCTTCTTTTATCTAAATATGTAACAGCAATTGCTGAAAATCTTCCGTCAATTTCTGCAAAGTTAACTGCAACACTACTAATAATATATTTAATCGTTCGACCAATTATAGGACCCCATAATTGAATCGATTTCAGTTGTGTGAAGTATTAGATTCGATTTTGTAATGAGATTTTTTAAATAAGCGTATATTTTCCTTATCGAATGTATTAAATTTTTTTACACGCTGAGGTTTCATTCGAATTTTTCATTTATGGAATAGTCATACGGGGTATAAAAAGGATTACAGACTAGTTTGGCGAACTCAAGAAATTTTAGGAACCAGTGTAAACCGGTTTAATCGCGCCATTGCATACATCTGTATACATATATTTTTTATTTTTCACAACTAACCCTAGAATGAAATGTAATTAAAGTAAAGCATATTTTAAACTTTGTATTTAATCTTATTTTTTACAATCAAAAATGATTTAATTGCAGTTTTATGAAGGTGTTGCAATTGATATTTATTGCATTAGGCCGACTTAGTAAATTACATTTTACCGAGAACCGGCTTTATTAACTAAGTTTATCGAAAATTCAATCAAAAATATTTTATTATTATTGAAATCTGTATGAAATATTTCTACAAACTGAAATGATGAATCAAATATCAATCATTTAATAAAGTTTTTAGGATTAAATTTTTAATCCGTTTTATATGTAATACTTAAATAAAATTACATTATATAAACGTTTGGTTTTTCCCTGAAGTGGAGTGATAAGGCAAACATTTGTACAGATGCTATATTTTTTGCAATACCAAAATGCTCAATGTAAACTAACGTAACCTTGTACATTTTACAAATTTATTGCAAATAATTCAAGGTTTTATACATACGTCTGGTATGCTCGTATATAAACGAATTGATCGTTTAAAAACAATTCCTTTTTTAATGTCCTTCTATCCATGCGTAATTACACGTGCCACCAAAAATTGTTTAAAAAATGTCCTTCATGTTTATCGTTTTAATTTTTAGGTAAACATATTGATAAAAGATATCCTATGTGGTGTGATCACTTTTCTTCGTTTGATTGATAATTCTTTTTACTAATCAAAATACAGCACTTTGATTCGGTTGATATTGATCCATAAATATGTTTTAATATGATATTTAATAGAGTGCTTTCAATATATCGAGTACATACTAAAAATAACATCAGATTTTGATTTTTATCGCGATATCAGGAATTTAATAATGCATCATCATCGACATCATGCCATAAGAAATCTATTTGCAAAATGCCAAATGACGTTTGTGTCCTCGACTATTATCAATTTAAAAATATACGTCTACTTGGAATCCAATTGATTGTATTTAAGTAAAATATTAAATGATTTTCCTTTTTATATCAAGCCTGAATAAAAATGTACACGCTTACAAATCATACAAAATAAGCAATATGTCCCGTGATAGTGTTTGTATGAATGAACGATGCTAAGGCATAACAGGAACTATTGTAAACTATCATATTACTACAACATTCAATCGCTTGAATGTGTTGCATCACATTCAAGCATGTGGATGTTTTACACCGTATGAATATTGGAGATAAGTATAAAGTGTTATTTACACTTGAGTACATAGTATGTTAAAATACATTGTGAAAATTAAATTTAGATGTATATATTCATATAATAACTATGCTCAATGAGTTCAATAGACTTATTTAGAAGAGTTGAAAGATTGTGATGATCTAAATTTAAAAATAACGGCTATAATAGTGACGGGGAAGGATGATTTTCTATAACGATTGCCATAAATTCAGATAAAAGAAGACTTAATTTTTGGCTTATTTGATGACGATTTACTTGATTGCTTGAATATGTAATGTTACAGCTAATGAATTTATAACTAGAAAACGGAAAATCACACAATACAGCGAAAAAAACATTTTTTTCTTTGGAAAATATGATAAAACAAACCTCTTATTGAAAATTTTAAGCTCCGTCCCTGTTAAAGTTAACACGGGAAGCTAAATAATGTAGAATTAGTTCATCACAGTGCATAAAATATTCTGCTTGAAATGCAAACAAACATTTATTTTCAATTGACGTATTAATTAATCAAATATTACCTTGCAAATGTGCAATAATTCTTTCATATTTACACAATTTTAACCTTGGTATTAATACTCATCAAAAGCACATAATTTATATCCATATCAAAAATCTATTGTTCTAGTTTGCCTATATGATAATCAGGGCAGTGTTACAAAATAGGGTTCGTCAGTTATTTGATAAGTAATTTTTGCAATACTTTTTTGTCAATTGTCCATAAACAATTGGTGAATGGTATTATTTTCAAGATGAAGGTTATAGATTGTATAAGTCAGAAATGGCGTGATATAAAAATCAGCGGGGGCAATTTTATCACTACTAAAAATAAACGCATTCAATATAATATGGAGCCGTCTTGGATTATAGAGTAAAAAATGGATTTGTAGATATTATTGTACTTTCAATGAATTAGGAAGATGATTAAATGCTTTTAAGATTAAACTGTTGAACACGCCACAGGGAGTATTTACTAACCAAATCCAATTGATAATCATATGATACTAAGCATTAACTTCAATCTGATTATTTTCTTATGGAATTTGAAGCACATCAATCAATATGAATTGGTATTGTAGTCGAACAACGTATATTTCCATTGATGGATTTCAACATCTTCAAAAATGTATCAGGAATTAAAACTTCATCCAACCTTCTTTTCCTAACTAACTAAATTAAACATATTTGACTATTTATTCATCGTGTTGCCAGCGAGTTTTGATCCATCGCCATTTTAAATTTAAGTGGTTTTTTTTATTATTCTTTGCAATATTACTATTTTATGATTACTTCCTCGTGTGTGTTAATTTGAACGCTTAATTTAAGACCTCAAGTCGACATTGTGACGAATTATTCGACCTTTATCAGAAAATTTCACATAATATAAAAGCAAAGAACATGAACTATATTTTGCAATACGATATGCGACGTTGAATTGATTTTTATTCGCTAAATGGAGTCGAACTTGGTTATAACGAGCATCAGGGGACAAACGCGACAAGGAAAATTTCGATTTATTCTTTGCGAATACTGATCCAAATTTCGCAGCTAAACTATTTTTTTATCTTAGACATGTCTTAAATTTCAATCGTCTGAAACTGAGCTACTAGTTAAGTATTGGGCGAGGGTGGCAGCGATGCTTCCCTTCCAGGTCCTCCAGCATGTCCTTTGTTCTGTGTGTCGATTAGGAGGATGGTTCTATTGTTCGTCGTCTTGTACGTTCAGCATCCTCCTGCTGCATAGAGCACGTCGTGTATTTGCACCACCATGCCCTAGCATTCGTTAACATTAAAGGTATCATGTTGCTAGAGGAGAGTGAACTGATTCCCAGCTCCTCCCGTAGGATGTCCCTTTCGGTGCTCCATGCTGAGCAGACAAGTGTCGTGTGTGCAGCATCGTCCACAGTGGTGGCTCTCTGAGCCGGTCTTTTTACCTATTTTGTGTAGGTAGCTACCAAAACAGCCGTGCCCGGTGAGGACCTGGGTCAAGTGGTAGCACAGTTGGCCGTGCTTTTTGGCTACCCAGGTTCTCAGGTTCGGTATTAGCTCGTGTGTCCATCGACCTTTAGCGGAGTTGTCCCATCGGGACTTCCACGTCGCCATAGTGATTTGCTTAGCGTAATTCTTGTCTTCGCCTTTCTGTATTGCCTGTCTCTTGTAGGCGAGCAGGTCGATTGGCGGCGGTATGGCAGTCAATGCCAGGACGGCTCCTTCTCTGGACCCTGGCCATATTGAGTCTGGCCCTACCAATTTGTAGTGCCTCGACCCATATCGGCACGCCGTATAACAGTACCGAGTGCACTACCTCGTTGTAGAGTCGCCTCCTGTTCATTTTTGGGCCACCAATATTGGGTATCAACCTGACCAGGTTCTCCGCGATGCTGGCTGCCTTCGCTGCCGTCTTCTCTATGTGGCATAATTATTATCGTGTGTCTACTGGCTTTTACGCTGCCACACCACGCCTGTTTCATCGTGTCTATGACTTGGGTGATGGTGTCGTTGTGGAGCGACTTACACGGAAGCCGTACTGCTGTGGGGAAAGTCCCGTTTCTATGTGCTGCTGGAATTGCTGGAGAATAAGTTTCTCCAGCAGTTCCCCCAACCAATCCAGCATGCACAGCGATCTTAACGCCGATGGACCCAGAGGTGCTTTCCCTTTGGGGATGAGAACCAGCTTCTGTCTTTTTCATGGTGCTGGGAAGATTCCTTCCGCTAGGCAGGTATTGTATCCTCTCAGCAGGAGGTATTGCAAGCCTATTTCTGCTAATTACGTTCCTGATGTGCTCGTTAAACACTTTGTTACAATGAAATGGATCATTTGATCAAATTTCCCAATTATATTGCTCGCTATAACCGTTATTTCATTATATTCCCGCTAATATGATATCGTTTTCATTAGAAAAAATATAAATATTAAATTCGTGCATATTAGAAAATATGTTTGAATCAAAAGGCCTTGATTTATGAAGGATTGCAGGGATGATTATGATATGATAAGACTTGATGCGAGAGCACATTTTATTTTTATCCTATATGTATGATATTTTGATCCTCTTCAAATTTCTTAGAGCTTTATTTGATTACACTTATGTTTTATATCACTTTTTCATGCGAAAATAGTACGTCACTATCACTGTTGCGTTGTATTTATTATGTTCATGCCTTTTCGATGACGATAATGTGACTATGTAGATTTTAATCTAGTGTTTTCTATCGTTATTGGAAATCACACGTAATTTGTTTTGATGAAAGAAAGACAGATAAAGTTAAATTTTTACTAGATTTTAATTCAACTATTATCGCTTTGTCCATGGAACTTTTCAATGTTATAGTAGATCAAACTTTGCATTCGGCCAATTTCGCGATAGCGATTTCTATATTTATATATCCTCAATGGTTGATCTTTTGATAGGATTTTTTATCTTTAACCTTGATGGGGGCTTGCCACTTTTACGAAAGTGAAGATTTAGAGATCAATCGCAAGTTAGCTTTCACAAATGATCATAAATCATAACGGCTGACTACATTGGCTGAATTCATCTGTCAATCTCATGAAATACATAGTGGATACTCTAATGGTTTTTTGCAATTATAAAACATGTTTTTATAAATGGAAAACATAAATAAACTATAATAAAAATCATTATTTTAGAAAGTGCAGTATGATTCGTATGAAATTATAAATCTGCAATGTATTCAGCAATTGACCACATATGCTTTTATATAAGTTTGACATCACTATTAATAGTTGTCTTTAAACTATGCAAATTTTAAAAAACCATTGCATTTCTTTCATATTTTTATGGTAATTTAGATTTATGCAAAACAAAATTCTCGTAATGGAAAATTTAACTGAATTTCCCGGAAAATCAAACACGTAATCATAGACAATGGAAAAATGAAAGAATGGTGCAATATATTTAAATCAATGCCATTTTTCTGCGTAGAATTTTTTTTTAAAAGAAAAGTATTTTTTAAGGAAATACGACAAAAATATAATTAAATAAAGCCATAAAAGCTTTTGGCAGATGGCCTTCCGACATACTTATAATATGAGAACGCAATATAAAAAAAAAATCAAAAGATAAATTTGCCATAATACTGTAATTAAGCAACACGAGCGTTTTAATACTATATCAATTTAATAATCATAAAAATGCGTAACACATAATTATAGTTGAGCATTAATTTTCATGTTGTCCTGATTCAAAAACAATCGATCAATGCCACTTAAATCATGACCTGGGCGGATACTTGCCTTCTCCAGGCCACTCGCCGCTCTGAATGAATTTTTTCAATCTTGTAAGATCAAACGAAGCTCTGTTTTCGATCACCCGGGTTATGATTCAAATGCTAAAATTGTATGTATCAAATAATAGCTATTTGGAGCGCTGGGAGTCTGATAAACCGGATTATTTTGACTTTGTTTATTATCAGTGATTTATTGCGTTTTATTTATAAACATGTATTGTCTTAGTTTGGAATTACATGGAATTAGATATATTTGCTCCCCTATGACTTTTTGTCCTATGGGTCATAACTAATCCTATGCTCAAGCATCATATTAATGACAGGATTTCAAGATTAATTATGGGTGATAATTTGTAAAAAAACCGTTTATTTATTTTGCAACATAAGATAGCAAGATAACATGACGAAAATATGGAACCACTATTCTATATATACATTAGAACTTCATCAATTCGAAATTGATGAAATGTAATGTTGATGTAGTAGGATATTTCTTGGACCTTTATTATAATATAAAGGGTTCACCCTATCAAAAATTTTGGGAATCCGAAAGTATTCAAATTAATCGATCGACTCGATCCAGGTCTCCTGTTCAAATTCCTATTCAATTAATTTTAAAACCTCCCCCTATCCTTGGGATTTCATCTACTCATCGAGCTGCTGGTATTTCCTTCTTGAATAATTTTTCACAAAATCTTGTTCTTCTTTTCTCGATTTTTTAATTGAAATGGGCTTAAGGATGCTAAAAATAGTGCTATTATTAAAGCCAGCAGCGTGATTGTGCAAATGTGTTGTTTGTCGTTTGTATTCCATTTATGCTTCCGTGGGAACGCTCTGAATCACAAATTGCCCTTTTAAATAGCTCTTGATCTTTGCTATATTTAGACATTTATCCTCTGCGTTTCGCAATCGAGCGTCAGAGCTGGAAGAGCATATTTATCAGAAGTTTTCATATAAAATTGACTTATTATTGTAAACATGTTTGGCTCTTTCTATTTTTTAATCTTTTTCCTGCGTAATATCCAATTCTAGACGTTGCTTACTTTATCCAATTTGTTCATTTTAAACTTAAGTCCTTGACTTCTTTGTTAGAGTTCTTATCTTCGTTGATCTAACTGTCAAGATATTTGTACCTGTAGGATGCTTAATGATAATTTATGCAATGTTTTCAGCATTCTTCTTGTATCTGGAGTGCTTCTTAAAATATAATTTCAAAGTAGAATTGGAAAAAATAGGAGGCATTTCTGCATTATCGCTTGTTAACATTCGATGTTTACTATAAATGGTCGGACGTGTCTTACACTATCAAAGGCCTTTTCAAGGTCTATATACCTTTTTTTTTTGTGTTCCATTTGTTTCTTTCCGGATATCATTCTACTGCTATTCTTCGTCGTCTTGTACGTTCAGCATCCTCTTGCCGCATAGCGCACGTCGTGTATTTGCACCACGCATTCCATGCCCTAGCATCCGTTAACATTGAAGGTACCATGTTGCTAGGGGAGAGCGAGCTGATTCCTAGCTCTTCCTTTTTGGTGCTCCATGCTGGGCAGACAAATGTCGTGTATGCAGCATCGTCGTATTCCGCTCCGCAGTGGTGGCATTCCGGGCCGGTCTCTTTGCCTATTTTGTGTAGGTAGCTACCAAAACAGTCGTGCCCGGTGAGGATCTGGGTCAAGTGGTAGCACAGTTGGCCGTGCTTTTTGGCTACCCAGGTTCTCAGGTTAGATATTAGCTCGTGTGTCTACCGACCTTTAGCGGAGTTGTCCCATCGGGACTGCCACGCCTTCATGGTGCTTTGCTTAGCGTTATTATTGTCTTCGCCTTTCTGTGTTGCCTATCTCTCGTAGACGAGCAGATCGATTGGACGGTATGGCAGTCAATGCCAGGACAGCCTCTTCCGACACTGAGTTCCAGCAGCCACCCTGAATTGGGCTCCTTCTCTGGACTCTGGCCATATTGAGTCTGGCCTTTTCAATTTGTAGTGCCCCGGCCCATATCGGTGCGCCGTATAACAGTACCGAGTGCACTACCTCGTTGTAGAGTCGCCTCCTGTTCGTTTTTGGGCCACCAATGTTGGGCATCAACCTGACCAGGTTCTCCGCGATGCTAGCTGCCTTCGCTGCCGTCTTCTCTGTGTGGGTGACGAATCGGAGCTTGTCGTCAATCTCCACCCCCAAATACCGAATGAATCTTGAGTATTTAATCTCACAACCCTCAATCGTCAGGGGTGGGGGCGGAGCTCCAGGCCAGCTCCTGTCAGCTACTTCTTGGTCTTTCTCAGCGCATCCTCGCAGGTCGTTCGCAGGATCTCCGTGGATTTGGCGGTGATTAGGTCTATAAAGCTGAATAATATCGAACTAATGCAACTTTAACTGTTAATATTTTAATATTTGCATCTAAATTACATAAAATCCTATAGTTCTAAAGCAAGGCAGCCTCTTGAGCATATACAGATGAAAATATTTGAAGCGCCGGCCAAGAGTTAGAACCATGGTTCTAATATTAATACTAACACGACATATATCAAGCAGTGCGACACAGTATTTTCGTTTTTACAATATGTAGTCATTATTTAAATCGATCATTGTTCTGCGTCGAGGTACAGAAAGGTGTATGTATATTTTCGCTATGCAAATTTTCTTTCAATCCGAACGTTCTTTCAAACATATACGATTTGAACCTTTCGTTGACCTACACATATATTATTTGTATTGAAATCTGCAAAACAACAGTGTCTGGATTATATTGGATTTTCATAGAATGTCCATAGCTCAATATTGTACTTCGAAGCAGCACAATGTCTCTTCTACGCAATCTGCAATGAAAATTGACACAATGACCTTATTCGATAATGCTTATAATTATCTGAATGATGACACAAACGACGAAATAGTCATCACTGTTGCTATTGTTTGATTGAGACTTTCTCACAAATCCATACGCAAAAGTAATTTTCCATAAAATGACCACAATAATACCCAGGAACTATTAAGACCTCAACCGCGGTATTGTTAGCTGAAAGAATTCAATATCGTTATTGAGTTCATATCGAGATGGATGTATAAATTAGATAGTATTTATCCCCATCACCTTTAAAAAATATGTATTCAGTTTGTTTAAATTATAATATAATAATTAGGCATATCTTAAATAACAATGCACAAAACCTTTACCAGTGAATTGTTTATGTAATGGCTTTATTTTCGAACTCGAAATAACAATAAATCAAATACGTTAAAATTATTGTTTGTAAACACTTTTGTATTTAGAAATTCACATTCTTACATCAATTAGATTATTTTTTATGGTTTCTATTCAAGCAAATATATCAACTATGTCAGGGTTTCTCGACCTTTTTTGTTGCGTGGTCCATTAGCTGTTCTTCTTCTGTCGATTCTTACGGAAGCACAGATGGCAAAGAATAGACGTAGACATTGATCAATTGTAGGAATCCCTATTTTTACGTTTGCCGAACTAAACGCCAGAGATTTATCGAATGTATGAAGCGCCCGTGACAAGTATCTAACTTGCCCCCCCTCCCCCCGGAAATCCAATTTTATTTGAAGTTAAATAATACTATAATAAATGCAATATGTTAAATATTATTAGTTAGTATCAAGTTTCAACACACTACGATGTTTAGTATTTGTTTGACATGATAGACCTTTCAAAAAATTCTTCGCATCGCATATTGACTGAAAATTTGGGCATGAGAAAGCTGTGCGCAAGACGGGTGCCGTGTTTGCTCAAAATGGAACAAAAACAGGGTCATGATGATGTTGCAATCGAATATTTGGCGATGTTCTATAGCAATAAGGACGAGTTTTTGCATCAATTCAGGATGAAACATGGATCCATCACTTCACACCTGCAACAAAGAAACATGGGCAGGGTCGTAACTAGAGCGTGGCAAAGCAGGCGCCTGCCACGGGCGCAACAGGGATTGGGGCGCAAAACGCAGGATACCGACCCGATTGAGAGAGTTGTACGTGATTTTTATTTTACTTGACCATTTTACTCTAAATGCATTAACACGTAAATTGACATAAGATTCGCAATGAGTCATTTTCGATATCTCTCATGGGGTTCCCGATTCTTCGTTTGGAGATAATATGTACATACTTGCTTCATTACTCATAATTGGCTCGAGATAGATAACACCATCGATGTCATTAATTCAAAGCAACATGATATAATAATTGATTAGCGATGCTTTATCTCTACTTTAACGGTGATCCAATTTTATGGATAATCAGTGTTCCCGATGAAGCTCGTAAGAATTTTAAGTGTCGACCCGATTAGTCATTTTTGGATACCCGAAAAAAAGTGTTTCGGCGCTCGTTGTATCATCTCCTTATATTGCTTCATCAGCACCAACACCACCTACGCCCTTCGGCCAGTGCGCCCCTCGGCCAGTGCGCCCCTGCATCATTTTCGTCCAAACGAAAAATACACGAGAAACACTAATAAGTAAGTAAATGTAAATTATGTCAATATAAGATGCTCTTACAATTTATTGAGGTTTTTTCTCAATGCAATTTTTTTCAATTTCGTTAACAGAGATCGCGCGTTATCGTGCTGGAAAATAATGGTGCATCTATTTACCAAAGTTGGCTTCTCTTGATGTAAAGCGTCGGAGCGGGGGCGCTCTCGGGGCAGAGCCCCCGGGCGGCGCCCCGCTCCCACGCGCTCGTCGTTATGGTTGCACTAGCGCGCAAGTATTCTGTTTCAATTGCTTTTATATGACTTAAGATATAGGCGCATTAAAACATAATACAGAAGTCCAAATTAATAAAAAAAAATCAAAAAAAAAAGTTCAATTTCTTATGTCCAACATGCATAGCATCTGCTTGCTGTTGCTTAATTATTTTTGCCTATTATTGTGTTGCGAAAATAAAAGGAATGAGTTGCTGTGCAAATCTGTCAGTTTACTTTTGAAGAAGTAGAAAGGGGGAATAAAAAAAATGGTCAGCGATAAGAATGGTGCTCGTTAATTATCAAAATAAATGCCTGACTTCTGTGCTCCTTGTGAGCATCCTTCGTCCTTTCAGATCTTTTAGCTGGTCATTGGTGCTTTAATTTTCGGTAAAATTGGTAGCCAAAATCTAGGAATGCTAGTGCCGTCATATCGTCTGTTGATTGCAGAGTTTCTTCGTTTTTTGATCTCTTGTAATTTTGATGCTGACGTTTTTGACTGTTGCTATAGTTTATGTGCCGCAAAATTGATGTGATGATCGTTCTTCGTAACATATTCGGTTATTGCTGATTTGTAATCCAATTGCAAAACTGCTTTCTGATATCTTCTCACCCTGTGGGCGATCTATCTATTGGTTTGTTCAATGTACGACATGATGCAGGCTGCGCATTCGATCTCGTAAACCCCCTGATTTTCGTTTTTCACTTTTTTCTTTTTGTCGAATAGGAGGCTTCCTATCTTTTTTCTCGTCCTAAAGATCGCGTTCATGTCGTGCTAATGAAGTGCTCTTGGATGCTTAAAAAAAATCCGTATGGTGCGTAGCGTCTGGTAATAAATGATTTGGGCGTGAGCAGCCCACATACAGCTGTCCATGTGAGAAGCATGCACGCATGCCCTGTGTTTCCCTGTACTCTGTTGATGCTCGCACCGGAAACTGCACGCGCTTCAATTCAAATAGCATATCAGTCGGAATAATTGGGACACATCTTTCCATTTCAAACTGAAGCTTTGATGATATTATTCATCATCTTTTTCTCTAAAATTCTGGTACTGTTGCTACAATTTTAATTTAGTTGCCAATTTTCAGTGTTAAAATACACAATTCAAATATAATTTTTAAATAGAACGATGAACTAACTGAATGTTGCCTTTATTTTTTGTTCATGTGTTTGGGTGTCATTTGATAAATGCCTTTTTATATAATTCAAATCAAAAAGTTACTTTTTGCATTTTGTCGCGCTGATACACGCACCATACATTGAAAACCTCTGTTTTGTTTAAATATATCTGTGCAGTAAGCTCTTTTGTAGGCACGACTAAAATTTCGTTTCAATCTATTAGCTGGTTTAAGAATTATATCAATTTTACGAAAGAAGTAGAGTTTCATGAATTTCTTATGAAATCGCCCGGACTTTCAGCGAAGCTTAGCGCGAAACGCACGGACTGTAAAGTATTAATGTTTTGTAAATTTAATTCTTCGTTTTCGTCGATAGTCATTTCTTCCCAAATATATTTTTCCGACAATTTTAGACTTTTTTATGCGTATTAGCATAAAAAAGC
Source organism: Stenopsyche tienmushanensis (assembly GCA_008973525.1). Classification (NCBI taxonomy): domain Eukaryota; kingdom Metazoa; phylum Arthropoda; class Insecta; order Trichoptera; family Stenopsychidae; genus Stenopsyche; species Stenopsyche tienmushanensis. The sequence goes on from WACJ01000139.1 coordinate 775,375, forward strand.
TTTGTTCTTTATAGAAAAATGAGGGATAAGTTTCATTATTTTTTAAAATGGCATAATATCAAAATCGCATAAAAAAGATCCGCATAAAAACAGACCAAAGTAAAATATATTGGAAGTAGAATGCGATAAAACTTTTACTACTTTAGTACTTGATGTTTATAATATGTATGTACTTCAAGTCGGTATATCGCAAAAATCAAATTATTTATCAAAATTAATTTATCTAATTTTGAGAAGTTTGAGAGTTTTTGAGCCACCTAAGTTTGTTTTCATTTTGATGAGTTTCGTCGGTGTGAGATAAGATTTGAAGTGTCGGCGAAGACGGTATGCATGAACTTATTCTGGCGCAATTAGCAAGTATTATCTGCTAACACATGACGGTATTTGACGGTAACTGTGCATCGATGGGTTAAATGACATTTTCTCGAAACTGCATTTTCAAAAACGGCTGTTTTTGACTGACTCGGCTGAAGTTTTAGGTGGTTTCTTACTATAATATTGTAAAATTGTGGGTAAAATTTGTCAAGAATATATAAAAGTTTAATTAAAAAAACTACTTAGTTTTTAATTATATACTTTTATAGGTATAATATTCTGCTCCTGCACATAATAAAAATTAAAAAAAATTGTTTTCAGATCAATAGAAAAAATCCGACAAATTCTTGATATCAATAAAAAAAAAGTCTAATGAAATATCTTATAACGACGCCATTTTGTTTATAACTAACATTAGCACTTTTTTTAATGTAGCAATGTTGTAATAAAATAATGTCAAAATATTAAACATTATTTTATCACCTTTAAAAAATGAATTGAAAATATCCGTCCGAAAATGTGAGGGGTGGGGGCGCAATTTTGATTCTTGCCACGGGCGCATCATACCCTAGTTACGGCCCTGAACATGGGATCCCTCAGTTGACGCGAACTGTTGATTAGCCCCGCTATTCGAGAACATGCTAGCCCACTTAACAACAACCGCTCAACAAAAGTGCAGAGCACGGTGCAAAACCTCAATTTATCCATGTTCGCGAGGGCATGCTCATTCTTCCAGTGGCCACTTGTGATCTGCGGGAGAAAAATTAGCTAGATTTTAACTTAAAACTCTAAAAAATAGCTAAGATAGCAGCACAAATTAGTAAGGTAGATAAATATATAGTTTTTATGCATGGGGGGAAGTCTAGACTCGTTCTTGCCTCATTTGGTACGAGCCAGCTATATAAGTTAGCCTCTGATGGAGCTTCCATGATCGTACAGATCATAGAAAATGCAGCAAAAAGTCCTAAAAGTGAACAGTGGCCACAAGGTCGGCGTGTCCAATCGGTACGCTTTTCGGACCGCTGACATGACGAATGAGCGCTTCGCGACCGGACGCCATACCTGAACGATTACGAACTCTCATTACAAAACAAGCTTGTCCGAAGAAGACTGATCGGGTGGGTTGTTTAAATGTTTCAATGTTTAAGCGATAACGAATAAAAGAAGGATCAGACAACTTAGTATATAATATAAAAACGGACAGAGTCAATCAGTACTGATTTATGTAAAGTAGAATTGTAAAACAAAATAAAAACCATCCATAACTTTCGATCGGGTCGGTATTCTGCGTTTTGCGGCCTAAGCCCAGTTGCACCAATTGGTCTTGCTAAATGCAGCATGCAATTAAGTTTTCAAATGCTTAAAAAGACCAAAGGACATCTCAGTGACTGATACAATTTTCGATATTGATTGACTCGTATCTTATTGGATTGAATGCTGCTGATATTTGAATATGATTATGATGATGTAATGATAAAGAGCATTCAGAGGCCCAACGCAAGTGCTTGAATTTTCGGTAGTTACATTTCAATAGCGACGTAAATAAGAGAATATACAGCAAACAGCGATAGGTATAATGTATAAAAATCATTAAACAAACTAGATAAAATACTTTTTTTATTTGAAATGCCAGGCATGCATAACGTGTGTGCCACGCGGAACGTAAATTGCTGTTGTAAACGCGTGCTCTACACGTGTAATAAGATTGCCGACTTTACAATAAATGTGTGAAATTATCAATGACTTTGTGATAAAATGTAGGAGCAGTTTGGCGATACATTTCTCACACTATCTTACTCACTTCCATATTTCCTATAGGGATAGTCGTATAAGCGCTCTTCGATACGTTCACCCAGGTGGCCCGCTGGGTGAGTGTTTAAATGCAGATTTAAAAGCGACTTCAATTCAATCATTTTTTTTAATGCAGCTTAGCTCAGTGGATCGTTCGCCTTGTCATGTGATCTGCCCACTGTCGATTCAAATGTTTCATATAGTGCTTCCCTAGCCTTCTGAAGAACGCTCATTCTATGATAAATAGAGAGAGCATTTCATAACCCCTTATAGAATTGATTTTACCCTGAATGCTGTAACATCAAATTCTGAAGTGCTTAAATTAAGAATATAGCTAAATTTGATATACCAGGGTTCCTTCTAAAATATTTCAAACCAGAAAGGTTCCGAATGTAATGAAAAACCGAGGAATCCCGCCATGGATTAAGGTTAAATAATAAACCTTAAGGTTCAAGATTCTCAAGAAGAAGAAAGAAAATCAAGCTAGATTTTGTAACTTAAAACAAAAAAATGAGCTAAGATAGCAGCATAAATAAGTAAGATTCATAGATTAATAATTTTTATGAATAGACTTCCCCTAGATTCGTTCGCGACTTGAGACGCGACGAGGGGGCTTCCGTGATTTATCCCTGAGCATATTGCAAAAATCCTTAAAAACGGACGGAATGGCTACAAGGTCTATGTGTCCATCCGGTCCGCTTTTCGGACTACTGATAATACGAATGAGCGCCCCGCGATTGGACGCCAAACCCGAACATGTTTAAGCGATAACAAGGAAAATAGGGATTAGACAACTTAGTGTATATTATAAAAACGGACAGAGTCGATCTGCATTGATTCATGTAAATTAAAGTGGTCGTGTAAATTAAAAACCGCGTGCAACTCTCGACTGAGTCCGTATTCTGCGTTTTACGCCTCAAATCCAATTGCGCCCGTTGCGAGCGCCTGCTTACCGCCATTTCTTCCGCGTTTTCTACATATCGCGTATTTTTTTGATTCTGGCTTTTAAAACGCTCATTTCGTCTAACATATTGGATTGTCCCTAATATCGCCTAGGGTAGCAACCCTTCCCACATATCAGATTCAATGCAAATATTTTCCAACAGATTCCGAACGCAAGCGTTGATGTTTTTCATAAGATAAATTGGCAACTCCGGGTCACATTTTTATCAAACTACAGGATCATTAAATGCATTATGATATGAACTTCAAATCTAATACTTTTATTATGTTTTTTACTATTTACAAAACGATAATTTATCGTTTTTTAATGTTGCAATACGGCGTGTTTTCGCTATGAAAACCGCCCCGATCTGGTTCGCTGAAGCAATCCGTTCGTAAGATGATTTATTGGTTTTCTAGATGGATTCTTCGGGTCATCGACGACGGGGTCATCAGACTTTTTGTAAAAAGTCCGGGATCTTACATCGGTATATTTTCGGTAGAAATTCCAGAAATCCTCACTGGTCCGTTGGGTTCGATTGAAATTTGAACGATTGTGAAATATTAGATATTTTTTACTGATTTTGTGTTTGTCGAGCGTTCTTCGTGACTATCTGCATTGACGTACCATATGTTATTATTTATCGATGATTTTTGTATTTGGATGATTCTCACAGCGTCACTGGCCTATCGTCTTCTTAGGAGTCTGCGTCTGGAGCTGATTATGCGAGTGTGTTGGGATTTTATCAGCTTCAAATGAAACAGAACGTTCATAACGATTGCCAAGTGTGTATGTGTTGGTGGTAAAGCCACTGCGTACATTATTTAAATTTATAATCGTGCAACTCTGCTCCACTCTTCATTTTAACTTGGGAGTGCCTTGTGTACAGTATTCGCAAAAATCAGTGATAATTTTTTTTCTAGTGGCGAATTTCGGTGGCCTTATCTTTTATCTTTGTATTACATCAGTGTGAACAATTTTTTTTTGGCGCTTTAAAGTATTTACAGAACTTTTGATAAGCCCATTCAGTAAATTCCTAGTGATATAATATAACGTGTCTCGCCCACAATACGGAAAAATGGTCATCAGGACAAAAGTAAGCTGATAAATCACACAAATTTGCACTAAACATATAAAATATTATTCTATGATATATTTAAATTACATATTTATTGGGAGTCGATTGAAAAAAAATGCATAAATTGGGAATCCATAAGGAATAATGACTGAATTATGCCACAGATTCGTACGAAAACGATGAACATTTCTCACCGTATAATTTGAATGTAATGATTTTTTCACAACGATAAAATAAATATCACTTTGTTTGCATAAAACAACACGTTCCTGGACCTATTTTCATATCAAGATACAATAAAATATCATATCAATCGCTCTGAAATCGATATTTCATGCATCAGCAGAGCACTCTTTGGCGTCTGAAATATTGCTCTTGCAAAATAACACCTATTTAAATATTTAACAGCGAACACTGCGACATTTTTCATCATTTATCCGCTCGAATAAATTTTCCAAAAACATAATCCGATACAAATACACCACTCTGATTGCTCTAAATGACATGTGATTAATTGACCTCTTATATATATATATATATATATATAATTGACTCTCGATAATGAGACGATATTGAATAAACACAACGAAAATGATATTAAACGCTGTAGTAATTAAGGTTGCCATGTGAAATTACCGAGCTTTTTGGACCACATCTCAAACGCTTGATACATCTTGCAAAATCATTCTAAGCTAAAAATTTAATCAGATAACAGACTTATTTACGAGGAATTTTAGTACAGATTTCAACAATAACACAATCTGTTTTTGCAACGTCTCTGAAGCATAGATTCATGATTAGATCCTAGAATCTACTTGTTTTTGTTATTGAATTCGTTTGAATATATTCAAATGCTTCATCGAAAAGCCTCAACAATAATAAGTATGCAATTCACACGATGTTTATTTCGGTTTTCGTTTGTCCGGTTCAGTTCTAAATGTTTATATCGGTTCGGTTACGGTTTTTCCGGTTTTCGATTCAGCTCCATCCGGCTTTTTATTTATATTGAAAACTTATTTTCTAGCATTATTTAGTATATTTTATTCCTTCTTTTATAATAAGCATTCTACGTTAATAATTAGGACTAGAAGTATATAATCATATAATTTATTAAACGAAAGGATATTGACTTGATGCTTATTAACTGGAAGTTTGGGATTTTCAGCTTGTAGTACATAACACCAGGAAACAAATTGAAACCTGTGAGTCTCAGTCTGAATATATAGCAAATATATAGGGAAAGATAACCTAAATAAAATACATAATGACTTAGGATTTTAAGTTGAAATTTAGGGTGATAGTTATTGCTATCAATACTTTATCTGAAGAATTGATTTAACATGTAGGTAATCCTGTGGCTAAGCGCATAGACTCATAACTCAATCGTCTTGGGTTACTCAATCTTACACGAGGTGTGGCTGGCAACCACATTTTTAAAAACATATATTCGCCATGAAAAACCATGTCAAAACGATTGGCAATGGTCCCATGAAAAGTATTATTAAATGAATATAATATTCCAAATAAATTCTGTATAAGAATGGCGAAGATCACATATTTATATCAACATCAATCAAACTCTCGAACCGATAAAACCGTTATTTTCGAATCGATAGTCTTTCTGGCAAAATGACGGTTTTGCGTACGATTTTATATGAGCGACGATCCATCGAAGCGATCGTGTTGAAACACTGTTTCAATTCGAATACACATTGAAGATTTTTCTGACCCAATTCAAAATAATTGATTACATATTTAAAAAAAATGCAAATATAATGTAATCCACTTTAAAGTAGAACTTACCATTGTTCTATTCAAATCCTCTTTGTTGCCAATATTGCTATGATATTAAATTTAGGGGGAATGATAATGAGGTATCCCTTCTGGGGCATGAGCATTAATAAACTCGCCATCGATGATTTCATTGTATTTAAATGATTTTGCATTGGTGTTGTATAGAGTTTAAAAAGGACGTTATTTGGACAAAATTTTGTCTGAAAAACCTTTTGTTGGCTTTCGTTGAGTTAATATATTTCGACATTCAGGTATCATAACGCCACTATTTTGCATGTCATTGATTTATTATCAATTGTGTAAATTATGTCTGCCATAGTTAAAAAATTTAACACATTTGCGTGTATAAATTTCACCTGCCACTACGTATTGCTATTGTTGTTTTCGATCATTTGAATTGTACATAAAACACGCCCCATATGGTTTTCCTCGAATTTTTGCTTATTGTATTTATATAGGATGAACGATGCTTTAGATGCGAGAAAAAAATAAATCTGATGGCAATTGAATGCAGGAAAATTTTAGTTTTCCCCCCAAAAAAATTTTTTTTCAGAAGTAAACTATTGGTAAAGAATTTTCTTCTGATTTGTCCTTCAATATATTAATTGAACAAGATCTCAATCGAACAAATATAAGTTAGATCTTTAACTTTATTATTCAATTGCGTTAACAGAATTATCAGTTTATATAACAATAAAATCAAAAGATTTATTTTTTATATATCTACAATTGCTGTTATCAAAATCTGATTAAATTGGAGGCGCGTGTGAGAAAATTGATACAAAAATTGAGAGTCATTCAATAGGCAATTATCAATATTTAATCATAATCGTATCAATAACGCAAATCGAAATGATCAATTACTAATCAACGCCTATTGACTATGGATTTGTAAATAATTTCCTCATTTATCACACGTATAATTCAGCAATTTCAGGTAAATGAATGAGACATTTATTTTATCAGCATTGACATATATTTATGAATCATAAATGAATGCCCAAATGAATCAAATATGTAGAAATGCCCAAAAATAAAGGGATTATTGGGAACGATTGACGATTGCCATAACGGAATGCTAAATGAACGACGCTAAACACCGAATCAAAATGAACTATCAGGAGTTATACACTTCTTTTAAGTGCAACAATTAATTCAAAACAATCATAATAATATCGTATAAAAGAAGAATATCTTATAATAATATATCACTTAAAATTATACTAAAACAACTTCACAAACCTCGCCTTGAACGCTAAAATCTTAATCGTCTTATTTTTGAAAAGCAATGATTATACATGCAATAAACATAAATGATTGATGGCATTTCAAACATATATAATAAATAAATTATACCACTTCTGAAACATGCATCAGCATATACGTCGACCATCGTGCAAAACTTTTTACTCGACGTCGAACTGTATTAAAATGCAAAAATTTCACGATGAACTTGAATCGATCTATTATTTTAATATTCAATATGGCATCAAATTAACACACTTAAATGCATGCATAATGCTCAAAAAATATATATTTTAAATAATTATTTTATTATTTACAGTCTTTGATCCGACACATCTTTGAAAACCAACACAAGCTTAAAAAGATTGTAAGGTATTGTAGCTCGTCTCTACGCATACAAGAAATCGAAGATGTTATCCCGAGCAATACACCGACCGTCGAAGACATCAGAAGTGCCGATTTAAATATTCCCGACTGCGCATATCTTAAAATTGAAAATGACACAGAGCATGATAACGCCGTTCGAAAAAATTCATTTAAGGTATTGAGCATTTTTAATATACCGTATTCAAAGTAGGAATTATAATTTAAAAATAGCCAAAGATACAGACTAATTAATGATATAAAATACAAGGTGTTGTAATCAGAGGAGAGTTGAACTGTAAAAGGTCAATATGTCGTCATATATTTTTAATCATCTGGAATATTTCATATCATTTTGAAACATATTAAGACAAATATACTTGATTCCATTAAAAATGGAACATTACAAAATAAGAAAAATGTGTATAAATATTAACGCGTTATAAAAAGTGAATAATTATCAAATTTTAATGCTTTATTTTTGCAGTTCAGAGATATTAAAGTACAACTTGCAGCTCCGTATCAGCTTCAGGCCAAGCCCGAGGTGGCCGATTTACAATTTGGAAAATATTTCACCGATCACATTCTAAAAGTGTACTATTATAAACAGCTCGGTGGATGGCAGAAACCGGAGATACTTCCGTTTGAAAACATTTCATTGCACCCTGCCGCTAAAGTTTTACATTATGCAATTGAGGTAATTATTTAACATTGTGTTTTATCTACATAATGTTTGTTGATTAAAATTATTTTGCATAATTTTGTAATTAGGCAATATTTTCGCTAATGATTCAATAATAAACATGAGTTTCGTCATAAGATACGGAGACTGTTATATTAATATTTAAATCACGCGTATTTTAAAGCAATCATACTTGATTAAATTGTAATGTTATTTATAAAGTGAATGTATCCCCATCAAATCTAAAACGTATTTAAAATTCTCATTACAAATGTATTTCAGTTATTCGAAGGAATGAAAGCATATCGTGGTACAGACGGCAAAATAAGAATTTTTCGACCAGATTTAAATATGGAACGAATGAACGTTACAGCTGTAAGGGCTGGTTTACCACAATTTGATTCAGAAGAAATGATTCTATGCCTAAATAGACTTATAGGAATTGATCAAGAATGGGTTCCACATTCTGAAGGTTGCAGTCTTTATATAAGACCAACATTTATAGGGATAGACGTGAGTATTATAATAAATTTTTATACGTATTATATTTTGAACACTGATTTTAAGCTAAAATTATGATTTCAGCCGTCTCTGGGAGTAGCATCATCAGAATCAGCCCTCTTATATGCCATCCTTTCACCTGTAGGATCCTACTTTAACAGTAGCAATGCCGGATCGTTTTCATTACTCGCAGATCCCTCGTATACCCGAGCATGGCCAGGCGGTGTAGGCGATCGAAAAATGGGTTCAAACTATGCACCCACAGTTGATATACAAAACCGTGCATTGGCAAAGGGTCTACACCAGGTTTTATGGCTTTACGGAGATGACCATCAGCTAACTGAAGCTGGAACAATGAATATGTTCATGATATCAATAAATGAAAATGGAGGTAAATTACATGTTAACAAGTGCATTAATCCTTTAAGTAATCCTTTTATATCCTCATTGATAAATTCAATTGCAATATAAACATGTTGATAGTATTAATATTTATTAAAAATATTTAAAAGGAGATAATGTAATTTGTTTATGAATTAGTATATCAACATTTAAAAATTACTATTTTTTTATTTTATATTACAGCGTTGGTTTTGTGATCAAAATAGATGTATTTTTGCATATGTTAGATTTCTGACGCAATTCTTGTTGTCATCCAGCATATTAACAGCAATGTTTATACATTATCATATCATTAAAGAAATGCGATAGGAGGGTTTTATAATTATAAATTTAATATAAGCTGTTTTTATATGAAAATGTCTTGCGGGAACTATCTACACATTATCATCTTAAATGAACTTGTTTATTACTAAATGGGCGTTGTTCTCTTAGTATGACTTCAATTTTTTGCACATTAAAATGATTGTCTGAGCAATTTTACTTGAAATTCTTGAATCTCCCTGAAGATTACTTCGCTCTTGCCGTTTGCCATTATTAATATTAGTTTATAATATTTATGTCTCCTTCTTCAATAGAAAAAGTTTTGTCTACTCCACCTTTAAATGGTCTGATCTTACCTGGCGTCACAAGACATTCTATCATTCAATTGTGTCGTCACTGGGGAATGCGGATAAACGAGAACCCGATTACAATGAAGCAAGTTATTGATCTCCTAAATCAAAATAAGGTAAAATAATATTAATAACTACATTAAGTAATATAATTTATGATTTGCATCATCTGATACATGAATCAATAAAACGCACAATTTTCATAATGCATGCTTAAGCACGTGAAAAGTATTTAAGATTGGCATCATACGCGTTTGAATGCAATGATGAAATGATAATTTTGATTTTGCTTTATCTTATACATTTCTTTGTTCATATTCATGGCCACATTCTTTAATTTCCTCAATGCTTGTAATTTGAAACAACAGGTTAAAAATAATCAAAAACCTTGAGTTTCACACTGCGAAATGTCTTTGTTCAGTTATCTATTTAGGCGAAAAGTACTTGATCATACATGTTTTCATCCAAAAAAAAAAAGATAACTTTATTTTTAGATACATAATGATAAAGTAATAATTATTATACGCGTTAAATTCTGAGTTAAATTGTTTTAACGATTACGTTATAAAGATGTCGCATATTAATAAATTTATTATACATTTGTATCCCGTTAAGGGAGATTTATGCTCTATTTTACCTGTTTGTCTTAATAGTTTGTGTTTTTATTTCAGTTGTTGGAGTTGTTCGGGTCAGGTACAGCTTGCGTTGTCAGCCCGATCGGCTTTATTGATTACATGGGACAAGGAATCACAATCCCCACGACTTCGCAGCCTGACGCTATCTATAAAAGAATCCGTATGACACTCGAAGCCATCCAGTACGGTCAAGTCGAACATCCATGGGCAAAAGCTATTTGATAATGATACTCATTTTCATATTGGAAAGTGAATCTCGTTCACATTTATGAATCATTAAAACGATTGACAATAAACAACACCCCTTACCAAATAATCTAAAACAAATAATCGAGAAAGCTGCTCTAAGCAATTGACCCCGTGTCGATAAAGGTTATCATTTAACAGCAAATACCATCCATATTTTTGTTGTAAATTGAATTAAACGTCTATTAATTGCGATGGCACAAGTGATGATTAAAGCAGTATTTTTTGAAGAAATACGTTGTGCGTCAATCATTAAAAAACTGTTCACTACTAAAAATTATAATATCGAGTGTAATTTTGTAAATATAGAATAGGAATAGTCTTAAATAGGTGATAAAAAATGAAAAACGAGATTAATTTATTTTGAGTTTTCGCTACTTAATATTATTAATATGAATTGATTTGCCAAAATATGATCTTCGACGATAAAACTGTTAAAATTATTTGGCATACATTAAATGTATGACTTGAATAAAATTACTTCTTAAGCTTATATGTAATTTATATATATTCTAGTCAATCATTTAAGGTGTATAATATTTTAGCAGTTTCTTTGGGTCATAATCAGTATTCAATTTTATTCATTAAACGATTTCATTGTTGATGTTTCTAATACATTTATATTTAAATAAATGATATTGATGACACTGATGTAACGTAAATATACAAATTACACATTAATGTTACTCGTATTAGACTTTTCTAGGGACTATATCATGAAATTTATAATAATGTACTATTATTAATGCCGGTACAATTTAAAAAACTAAACTTGAAAAAATCAATTTACTTTGATTGAACATCAATCAATAAACTTTTATTGGTCAGATGCTCAATCGATCCACTAATCTATAGTGTTGTTATTCTTCCAGGATAAACAAGTGATCCTGCTAAAGTAAATTGATTTTTCCAGGTTTAATTATTTAGGTTATATCGAGATTAATGATAATTTATTATTATAAATTTCATTTTATCGTTGGTTAGTTATGTTTATCACCAAATTTTTCAATATTTTTTACTGTAAATTAAATAATTGTTTGATTTTTCAGTGGCAAAACTATAATCTAATGAAATAGATGGCAATGTACATATGTACTTTAAACATAAGTTACTTATACTATTCCAATCAAATAATTATGGATTTGCTAAAAAATAATTGATAATTGGGTATGAAATAGTGTCCGATATTTATTTTTTTTTTTTATAAATACAGAAGCAGTAGTTGATATCATTAGAATTGAAATACATATCAAATTCCTATTAGAAATGATTTTGATTAAAATCTATTTATAAGACTACATTTTTTTAAATAATATTTATACTTATATGTTTAGTAATTTTAATACCTTACACTTAAAGTGTATTTAGTAATGTAATTGTTATTTATTTCCTCAACTAAATTGGTACTAATCTAATGTTGAGACATTATTTTATTGAATAAAAATATTATTGTATTTAAAATATCGTTTAATTCATCAGAATACTGTTTTATCTATATAAAATAGCGAGAGCATATAGATCTTACCAGATACAACACCAAGGAGTCGTTTAATAATTGGACTGGTATCTCTGGTGGTTTGGCTCCGGTTTAATACGGCACCCCCCGTGATACGATATCCCAATACAAGTAAAGTACAAATGTAGTATGTATATGTATCAAAATGCGATCAAACAAAAAAATAATCAAATGCGAGCTACGTGTTGTGATTCGCTTTACTTCAATTGGAAGGTGAGAATTTTCTGAGCTTTGTTGTATCTGGAGATGAAATATGGTTGACTTATTCTACGCCAGTCGTCATACCAATTCCCCAACTGCCAAAAATTAAAAACCACAATTTTGAACAAAAAAAAATCATGGGCCCAGTGTTATGGGACTGAAAAGGCATAATTTTAGTCGAATTTCTATTTCAGAGGGAGACCATCAGTACACAAACAATATTGTGAGGCCCTAAGAAACTCAAAAGAAGTAATCAAAATAAAAGGAGAGGAATGTTGATGATTGTTGCACGACAACGTCTTCACACAGCCTTAGCCATCAAGGTGCTCTTGGATTCATTTGGTTGGGATGTTTTGAACCACTTTCCCATATTCCCCTGACGTCTTCAGATGATCATCTTTTCATCTCCTTGTCACACATAAGTAGAATTAGTTTTTAAACCGACGAAAAGTTGCAGAAAGAGGTTCTGAAATGGGAAAAAAAACACGCGGGAGTGTTCTTCGAGGAAAGTATAAAAAAGCTTATGCCACGACTCACCATGTGCATTAATCAACATGGAATTTATGTGCAAAAATAGTCAATAAATGTAACAACAATATCCTGTAATATTTTTTCAAATATACTTTTTATAAGAAATATATAAAAAATTAGTACACTTACTTTCTGAATTTACCTCGTATATTGGATATTCTTGACTGCAGTACTATTTCTGATAAAGTGCTTCATTCTCGTCCAGTCTGTTCCTCTATTTCGATTTTATTAAGGACATGAACGAAAATGATAGGTTTATGATAATGACATTAATAATTTTATAGCTTTACGGCTTAAAGATGGATATGCATCTTCCAATGATATTCAAAACTATGGCAATGTGAATGTTTTGTATCCGAATATCAGAGTGGCATCTGAAGACAACTCTATTTATCTCCTTGGCCATGATGTATTTACTACAAAACATCTATTCATTTTATTAGAGTAGTGTCTATTTAACACAAATAATGATCAAACAAACAACATATCTTCAGTATTAAAAATTGAAAAATAGATAAATATAACATATTAGTATCAGTCTGAGTTGGTAGATTGTTGTTATAAACATCTAAAATAATTTCAAACCATTTAGAAATATTCAAAGTTAATGTTATCAACTGTAGTATACTTCAGCATATCAACGGTACTCGTTAAATGACAATTTTTGCCCACAATTGATTTAGCACAATTACCACAATCATACATATTTTTTTATAAAATCCAGAATTATCTTGAGGTCTTAAAAAAGTTTGTAGAGCTATCAATAGATGGAAACAGTTTATTAATATATAACGTATTGTGTTTTGTATAAATATAAAAACATTTCACACTCATTTAAATGATCATGATGTACAATGCATATGCAAATGTAGTACAAGTAAAGAATAAATTATACATATTTAGTCATAGAAAAATAATAAGTTTGTATATTATGTATTTTGAACTGAAACTGTCCGGGAAATTTTTTGAGAGGTGATATGGCATGTCGTATTTGTTCTACAAAAATATCATGCCAAAGCAAAAATGATAAGGATCATAATTTATATTCGGATGTAACTGTGCAAATACTATTTGAGGCAAATTTTATTCGTTATGTAAAGCTTTTAATATATATTTTTTGCTATTAAAATATTACCGTTGCATATATTTTATACGGATTGAATCTATATGGCAAAGTCTATACTCATTCCTATGTATTGTTATGATATCAAAGATTGAACGTCTATTATTATCACTCTATTTTTGTTCATTCCGGACATGAATGAGTTAAGGTCATGTAAATTTATACAAAATATACAGATTTATTCCCGCATGATTTAGTTAACAATATATTTTAACATAAATCATGCTAAGATGATCTGATCATATCGAGACGTTTTCTCATTGGTAACATGAAATGAAATAAAAACGAACGTATTTTTCCACACAAACACGTCAATCAACTCAAAGTGGCACTGATTTGGAACAAATAAACGTATAGAATTTAAATCTGATATCTTCATTTAAATTTTGCAATCCAATTTCGGTTTCAATTCGATCTAATTGGTAATCGAATGCAATTGACACGTAGCAATCCTACACTCATCGATCGTTCAATTGACCCTGGTTAAATGTTATTTATGATAATGAACTGACTCAATAGTGATTGTCCTATTGAAATTTTACCAATAGTCGTTTTAAATAAACAATTAAAATTTTATCTATCTTGCTATGGATAGACAGATTTATTCTATGAAAATTATGTTTGCACCGTTTAAGAATCAGCTTCTTAACTCTTAAGGAAATGCAAATCCGATGCGTCTATGATGTATGTAATATTTGAATAGTAATTTGGCATTGTAACAGTATATTATGATTTGAATAAACTAGTTTTTTTTAAAAATATTTCTCCTCCTTCTTATTATGAATATATTAAATAGAATCAGAGTTGCATCCATTTTGATTATTCGCAATAGCCCACTTTCAACGCGGAACTGATGTGTATTATAAAAATATCCATCGTTTAGATTATAAAATCCATCATAAAATATCCATCATCATATCATAACACAAACAAGAACTTCAGAATCCATCTAATTAATACCTCTATCTCAACATTGAACGAATTTATGATCGATCGATGGGCATAAGTATATATTTCTATGATACTTTGCTAATTTAGATGTCATTATTATAATCACCAGCTTGATACATTCAACTACAGCAAAAAAGTTCATTCAACTCATAATGATTTCTATTCTGAACTAGAATAATTTGTAATGTGGACAAATTGTCGATACAGGTTTTGCGGGCCGTCATTGAGAGTCTCGCGTATCAATTGTTTAATGCCCTATATATTTTTAAAGAAGTCCGCAAATAAATTCAATTATGAATAAACAGATTAATCTAAATCAAAAACTTTACGAATCCAAATTTTAGGCCAATTTAGGCTTAATCATATTTAATGGTTCTGAAAATGCATATATTGAAATTGCATCAATAATATAATGATAATTCCTATCTAAAAATATGTATTTGAATACATTTATTCTTATTTAAATATATGTGGAATGCAATGAGAAATCATCTATTTCTATTAGGGCGACCCGAAAGTATTCGAAGATTTAATGTTCGAGCTCAGTTTGTGTCCAGACATAGTGGCGGAAATATCTTTGTAAATATTTTTCTTGTAGAACTATTGTTAAATATTATTCTTTTACAAAAGATTTTTTTATTGTTGGAAGTAAAATTTCTAAACCCAAAATTTAAAAAATCCAAATCCGCTATATATATATAAATTTATAACTTTTTTAACCCTTTCACATCGGAGAGCATATAAGCTACGTTCAAATGTAAATTCACTTTTCTCTCAGCTCCGCCGCAGCGTGTAACAAGCTGATAATGAACCTTAACACTGTTGTTAATACACAAAATTTGTTAATTTCTTCGAAATATTTCTTAACGTTCAACTTGCCAGTTTACTTCTGAAGGAGTAGATTTTGCAAAGGAGTGCTGATACTCGGCTAATGACGCCACTCCAGAACAGTCAAGAGGGAATAACAAAATTGGTCAACGATAAGAATGATGCTAATATCTTAATTATCAAAACAAATTCCTGCTCTCAAGACAACACAAACGAAAATCGTCTTATCTTTGTTGAAAGATTTTACTAGCTTATCCGACGATAGCAATTTCAGTTAATTATACCTAAATTTTATGACGTTTAAAAGATTCTTTAGAATATGATTTTTTGTTGAATAGTAAGTATGAACATTTACGAGTTTCTATAAAAATATATTGAGAATATTTAGACGTGTAGGGGTACCTTTACCTTTATACCTTTAATAAACGATGACTAAAATTACCTGACCTAACGTATAGTGAGGTGATTATTGTTTTTTGAAAAAATACTATGATAGAAAGTGTTTATTAAACGATATTGGATGATCGTTTCAAAAAATGCTGTTCATCGCATATTAAATGAATATTTGGACATGAGAAAGCTGTGCGCAAGATGGGTGCCAATATTTTACATCAATTTATAACTATGGATGAAACGCAGGTCCATCACTTCACATCTGAAGCAAAGGAACAAAGGGATCCTCTATTGATCCGAACTGTTTATTGGTCCCGCTGTTAACCTTTTCGTGAGTATTTACGGAAATATTCGTTTTGACCTTCACTATTCAGAAAGAGCACTCTTGTGCATTGAAGCTCCGAGGCGGACAGAGACAAAGAGAACTTAGCGCAGTTCGGGAGACTGAGACGGATAGCTTCTTCATATGCATCGCATGATTGTATAGATCGTTAAGCCCAAATTTATCCACTTATAATGATTTCGATTTCAAGTGTGTTATTTGTTTACGCAAAGAAACGACCGAATATTGTGTGTTATCGAGAGTGTTTGTTTATTTAACTGCTTGCTGTTCTTCGCTGCGTGTTGAATGAGTCTTTGTCCAATTATAATTTCCTTCTAAAGGAGGAGCACTTGAATCGATTTTTTGTGCATTGTTTATGTAAAGAAATGACGAGTGTTCATGACAAGTGGCTCTGCCTCGAATTGAAGATTGTCTTACGCTGATTAGGAGCTGACAGAAAGTAATCGGTGTAAAGCGATTATGACATCAACGACTTCATCGATTTTAAATTTGCTCACTAACGAAAAGGTTAAGTAACATGCCAGCCCGCTCAACAAAAGTGCACAGCAGGGTGCAAAATCTGAATTTAATATCTATGTCCGCAAGGATACGCTCATCCTCAACTTCGAGTGGCCATTTGCGATCTGAGTACGGGGGAGAAATTAGCTAGATTTTGTAACTTAACACTAAAAAACTGGATAAGATTCAAGCTTAAATTAGTAAGATAGATAAACATATAGGTTTTATAGGTAGGGGGGGGGGTCTAGATTCATTTGGCACGAGCCACCTATGTAAATTAGTCTCTGAGGAGACTTGTGATCATACAGATCACAGAAGGCACCGGGTATGCATTTACAAGGTCTGCATGTCCAACCGGTCCGCTTTTCGGATCGTTGACATGATAAATGAGCGCCTAGCTACATGTGCAACTCTTGACCGGGTCGGTATTCTGCGTTTTGCGCCCGCTTTGCCATCCCCTTGTTCCGGCCCTGGCCGAAGATATTGTTGACAACAAAAATTAAAAGAACAGAAAGAAGACGATACTGTTTTATGATAAAGCGCACCCCCATATAACCGAATACTTCTTACTCACTGGACCTCGTCCCGATGGATTTCCACCTTATCAGGTCCATGGAACATAGCCTGAGAAAAATTATTCAAAAATATTTTTTGCTATAAAACATTTGTTATTAATAAATCTGAACATGTTTTACTAAATTTTCGAATACTTTCGGGTCTCTCTAATATCTATAAATATGATTAAATTTAAATTAATAACAAATTAGGATTCTATCATATCGTATGAGTATTTGTCAAGTTCTGTCGCCATTTATAATTAATTATTTATGTTCCACAATTATATATAATCAGTCATAATTTACAAAGAAGTTTTGAATAGTTTTTCATTATCTTCCCAGGAAGATTACTTGTGATTTATATACTGATTTTGGTGACCCAAGCGCTCGACTCGGAGGTCAAAAGCCTTTAATGTGCAAGACGATCAGAATGTTTGAATCGAATACATGACTTTGAACTTTATCCTTGAATTCGTATTAAGGATGTGACAAAATTTGAAATATATATCGACAACATTCGATGAAGTATGTGTATGACTCATGCGGAATGAAAATATAGACCATTTGTGCTAATAGTTTCAACGCAAAACGCATGAATCAATTGCGAATGTATTTGGAAGCAATTATGTGATTTAAAATGATAAATAAATTCATATTGTTTATCTTTTTATTAGTAATCAATCGAGTGGTAGTGCCGCCATCTTGATTGTTTGCAACTGGCGCCATTATTCGCTGCGGAGGCGTGGCACATTAATGAATTGCACGAATCTTATATCGTTCATCGCGGATTCGAATATTTCAGTGATACATGCATTTTAAGTCGCATTTTAAACATTGAGTGATCGCATTTTATTATCAATCTGAAAATACACGCATTTTTCGAGCATGTATGTCATAGTTAGAAATGTTATTTTTTCACAAGCGGAAGCATTTATCACATTTATTCATAAGATAAAGAGCATGAATAAAATTATGTTCTTGGAGCAAACAAAAAAATGTTCTGATAATTACAAAACTTTTGCTGCGATGGCCTCTCCAGTTGACCTTACATAATATGTTTTGAAATCATATAACGAATCTTCAATCATAAACATCTAAAAAAAACTCATTTTTTCTGCCATCATTTAGAGGAGTACGTTTGTATCTTTATTGTCGCAGTATTAAAAGGAAATGGCCACATATAAAATATGTCGTGTCAAATACGTATTGGATCCCATAAAAGCGACACTAACAATGGATTTAGCGAATATAATACCTTATTGCGTACTGTAAAAATACATCGACAATCAGATCGCCAACGATCAATTTCTTGCATGGAAGAAGTACTTCAAAACACTTCTCGACTCGATAGAACTATTTTCACGAGCGAATAAATAGTAATCGAAATCCGCACAGCTCTTAGAAATGGCAAAAGTCAACAAACAAAGAACGTCCACGGTCATATATTTTCAAGATATTCAGCAAATAGCATATTTTATGGTCGCTGACAAAAAAATATTTTGTCAGGTCATACCGCGGTAAATAAACATTTTAGTGTACGTTAATATGCATACGTATAAAGTGTGCTAATAGAATTTCATTTGGCGTTGAAAATTGTTCCTAAAAATATGCAAACGACGATGTTATTTGCACAATGATGATGAAACGATCTGGTCTGAAGAAACCTTATAACAGAGTGCTCGAATCTAGCCAATATAATATTGATAAGCAGCTTATGTCAACCGGTGGAAATTCCGTCTTGTGACGATGAATTCGGCCAGCGGCGATTTGATAACAGACCCTGAAGATCCTTCAGACGCAGACGATTTTCCATAAACAGGATACAGAAATAGTAGACTTTGTAATCGATGATGTGATGAAGAAGGCAGACGAAAGAAGATAAACAATTTTCTAACGATACGTTAATAGGTCTTTATCATACTGAGAGACACGGAATGAGTCAACCTAATGACGTACAAGAAGGCGACATCGTCAATGAATTATAATAAATTCAGCGTTGATAAATTTGCGAGACAAATATATTATTAAAGCTATTTGAGGAGACGATTTAAGGGTTGAGCATGGTACTGAGATCACGTTTTCTGCTTTGTCTCAAGAAGAAAATGTTTGATCAATATTTACTGCCAGAACTGTTATTATGCCCAAAATACAAGGCCTAAAACGAAGGGATCGAAATAGAACTGACATTAAAATTTCAATTTATATTCATAAAAACCTGATGTAATAACTTTTGTCCTTTATGTTTTCATGGTGCTTTAAAAAATCTATATAATTTTAGAAAATGTAGACACTTTCTACAATCAATCTGTATCGAGACACGATTCAGGAAACACTCATTTTTGTTATCTTGGATATTATAAAATTTATTATAAGAAAGTGAGAATTTTTTACTGTCGTTTATAAACAATGTCAAGGCCTACAATCAATTTGCGTCATGGAATTCTGTTTTCATTCGGCCAGGGAATTACGACAAACGGAGCAATGAACGATTTTACAAACAGGTGCAGTTTTTTTTAAACTCAATAGTAAGTGTAATGATGTGCTTAAGTCATCAATGAAATCAGATCTCGCATTCATTGTCGCTAATCGCACAACGACAACGGATAATAATATATGCATTATTTTGATCCGGATATGAAAATATTTATTTTTTGCAAAAAATATGACCTATGATGAGAATAGGGTACTATACAATTATCCTGAAAAATTGAAAAATATTTTCCTATACCTAAACTATTATTTAAATCATATCAACGAAGAAATATGTATTTTTCTGTATATGGTAGAATATCTGCGAATTAATTCATTTTGAATTGTTTGGCCCTGATCAAACTGTGCTAGCAATATTATACTATCAATAATTAGAATGAATGAGATTAGATCTCATAAAAATCAATTAGTTTTAATCAATAACAAATAAATAATACATACACCAGACAAAAATAAGTGATTTCATAAATATCTTTATATGGCTTTGATTTTTTACCGTTGCAGTTGTTAAGTTTAGAGCAACGTTTCTCAATCTGGGGTCCGCAGACCCTTGGGGATCCGCGAAAATATAAATAAACATTTATCTATACTTGTACAGGATATTTTCTCGTGGAATTATTTACAGAAACCATTATAAAAAGATCTATTTTGATCAATATTTGACCAAGAAATGTTTGTTTGTTTGAAAGATAAAATCTCAAGAACGACCACCAATGAACTATGGGTCCGCCAAAAAACAATTTTTCAAGAGGGGGTCCGCGAAAAAAATTTTGCTCAAAAAGGATATTTTTGAAGTTAACCTCTCTGTCAATAAGATGGTCTGACCAGACCATTCTGCATATCTTTTTTCAAATATAATACAAGAAAAATTGAATAGGATCCACTCTAATAATAAAAAAGGTTGAAAACAAGTACTTCTCATTCCCATTACTCTAAAAATTGACTCGAAGTAGATAACGCCACTGGACAGATAATCGATGTTATTGATTCAAAACAATATGAAATAACTTGTAGTCTCGTCTAAAAATCTTTAAAATATCAGTCTGCATTGCTGTTGAGGTATTTAATGAAGGCTACAGCTCCATGGTGAATGGATTGGATATAATTGTTGGCACATACTGTAAAGTCTTTGCCAAAGACATCGACGAGGCAAAACCGAAGGAGTCTTTCTGAGATAAAAGTAGCTTGTACAGCCGAAAAATAATAGTTACTTGAAGATAATCAGATTTTTGAGAAGGTTGGCACCCACGTTTTTGTGGTTGGCGCCCACATTTTAAAAAACATATATATGCCATGAAAAACCATATAAAAATGGTTGGTAATAGTCGCATAAAAGGGATTGCTAAAAGCCACCTCAAAATATTAATGGGTTTTACCTTTTTTTTGTTATGGAAAAAGGGGGGCGCAATTTAGATTCTTGCCACGGGCGCATCACACCTTAGTTACGGCTCTGCCTGTGAAAACCAGATTAGTATATTTCGTACGATAGTTTTTTTTGCCTTTTTCATTGACAGGAGGAAATGAAACCGTTCATGGACAGAAGGGTTAAATGAATTTCGTTAGAAAATCTTTCTGAAGTGTTGATATTACATCGGCAACCAAACCAAATGTTACCAGCTTTATGCTGTTACAACTCAAATCGCTGATAACAGGGTGCTCATTTTTATCACATGTCAGTTTATTACATTGTTTACAAGCCGTTAATAGCATTCTGTTACGATTCAAAAATAAAACAGATATTTGCAATGGAATTTAGTATGATTGTCTTATATTTGACATAAAATTCCTAACAGGCCATTGTTCTACGCGAGATGGCCATCTGAAACAAAGAGCAGCATCTCTAAAAATGAATATAAGTGAATCGGTTTATCTGAAAGAATCAATCAGTTTCGTTAGCTGCATACTAAAAAATAAATTTCATCTGAGGATCGCTAAGGATGGTCCTAAAATCGAATTCGAATTTATAAGTCCAAAAATGCGACATTTGATTGACGAAATTTTGTGAATAATCCCATTTATCATTGCATAAAGATTGGATTTTCTCGAATGTTCCCACCGATACACGAACGACATATCGATCAAATTTATCAGTTCTTGAAGTTATCAATTTTGAAGGATCTTATCTATTCATCTATACAAGAAATTGCAATAATAAACATGAGCAAAAATGAGCTTTCTTCAAATGATTTCATTCACTAATTAATTGCTGTTCTATGTGTAGATATTTTGGATCGAATTAGTTCTTTGAAAATTTCTGTGCATAATTATCTTTAAAAAAAAAACTCATGGATTTTTAGAAGTAAATATTATAAGCGTTGCAAAAGATATTCACAATCCTGAAGATCTGCAAAGACCAGCAATCTTTTCAATGCTTGAAGTTTCATTTTATAGGTCATGTAGCAAAACTATTGAATGAAAGACGAACGAATAAAATTTAATAAAGAGACCAAGAGTATGATAAATGGATAATATCAATGTTTATGGTTCGCCATGAACGACATTGTATAAGATTGCAGATGCATCAAAGCAAACTAATGAGACCTTGCTGACCATTGCGATGATGATATCGCTTCAAGATCATAGTAGAATACGTATATAGATTATTAAACTGCATTCAGCGTCACAGCGAATATTTAAGACTTTAAAACCACAACCGTAGAACAAATGCCAGGAAAACATGAAGTAATCACGAGATCAGGAAAGTAATGTTATTGCAGCAAAACGAATTACCAAGAAATTAAATCAAGCCCGATTCTAAGAAATCTATCGCTGCATTGGTACATTGATCGTTAACAATTTGATAATCTGAATGCTTCTTGCTGCAATGATAAACGAATACAGTGAGATCTTGTAAATTGACCATCGAGTTTAAAATTTCATCTTTGTCTTTCATGGATGACGCAATTTATAGATGAATCAATGTTGCATCGCATTGTACAGAAGATTGATATCTTGTCTTCTTAACTTCCGATATTATTTCAATGTAGTGTGCAAAAATAACGAGATTTTAACGATGGATAATTAGAGTTTGTAGTAAATCGCTTTTTGTTCTCAGCAATTATTTAATGTTGGAATGCTCCAAGGTTTGATTGTAATACCGATGATTTTATAAACAGCTCTTCATGGCTTTGGATCAATGCAATTGCAGCAAACCATTTTTTCATAGCTGGAGGCAAAAAATCCATGATCGATTGAAGTCGTTAAATATGCAAGGTGAATGGCGAATCATTTCAAGAATATTTTTTCCTTAAATTGTCTTCGAAACTGTAGGTAGTAACAATGTATAAATATCAAATATCTTTTATAAGCGATCGCATGGATGAATTTCTATTGGAAAAAATATTTCATCATCTTTTTGAATCAATCATCAATTTTTGATATCATCGATTGCAAAAATCAAACGCATTTAAACATCGATTTGAAACAGCGAATGACCAAGACATAGCGAGAACCTGCAATGATCATGATATGAATAACGTTGATCCCCAAACACAAGGAATAAATGCCTTTTGGCAAATGCTCCTGGAATATTTATCATTGTTGGGTTTGTCTACGTCTGTACAAAGACGTACAACTAAGAATAGAAGCATTTAAACGAATGGAATGGAATGTCTTTTGTCCGTCATGATAGAAGAATGTAAAGCAAAAGCATCAGGTGTTTTATCAATTTCCAAATAAAAATACTTGTATTATATATAATAATAAATGTCATTATCTTCCACTTTCGCGTCATCTTAGTGTCTCATATGAGAATATTAGCACCAAATACGTTATATTTCTAGCACCAAACACTCACATTAAGATTTAATGCCAAATTTAATGATTTGTTTGCGAAAAATCACCATTACAAATTTATTTTAAAGAGTTCTGTGTGAATTATGAAATGAAATACGACATTGAAAATGATCACGAGTCTTGACTCAATGACTAGCTGGAAATGCGAGAGCTCAATGCAAATATTATACCATTCTGTGAAGATGATCGTAGTGACGCTATTGCTCGTTATAATAATATAACTAAAGAGCTAGGCTTAAATAAAATAAATAGCGACATACAGAACTAACTATGGTGTTATAAATTATACAGGATGATAAAAAATAAGTTTCCAAAGGGTAAACTTACTTTGGTCATGCATATTTCTAATGTGCATTCAATATTGTAAGTATATTATGCGACTAATATACTCCAAATTATAATTTTTAGCGAGATGAAATGTCTTCTAAGAATCACTTTTTTACATCTCTCATCAGGCCCCTTGTCGAACTATTTCCTTAAAAACTTGTTATAGGAATGCCGTTTTTACAGGGGAATACAGTCTGTTGTTGCATATGATGAACTTCAAATAACAAATATTTCTTATCCTTGTATCACTTATTATGCTGTGCTCTAAAAGCAAAATTCTCAAAACGTGTAACGAGTGTGTATTTTGGCATTTTAAAATTAATCCGAATTATCATCGTCGTTCATGCTATCGAAACACTTGCGATTTATCAGCAAATGCAATGAGTAATAATGCTTGTTTTTATTTTGAATGTGTTCAATCTTGCTTGAACCAATTTGCTGCAGGATCAGGAAGCTTACCTGAGGAGATCTATTGATGTTTGAATTATTGATTTGCTTAAAAGCTGTAGCCAATTCATTTAGCACATTTTTGCTAAATAGTACTTCGTGCTCGTGTAGTTAAGTAGATCCTTTTTAATTTTCCAGCTGCAACTCGATATGCTTCAAGCTCAAGCAGATTTTCATTAAAAAGTTTGATTAGAAGATTTTCCAGAATATTTGTGAGATCTCAGTTTATCAATTTTAATCCTATAAATATCGTTTTCGAGACTTTTTACTGACTTATATATTTATAATTTCTTATCAATAATCGACTTCTGCATACAAATTCATCATTTCTTGGTGTCTTCTAAGATCTTGCCGCAGAAGAAGAAGTTTACAATCTGTTTAAAGTTCAAGTATTTTTTCAGCTTCTTCTAATCCTTGGCGGTTTATGAGTTTGAATTGATTTGACGGATCATTTTTGTTCAATTTCTTCCCACATCTTTTTAGCATCAGTAGAATGTGCAATTCGATGAATCTCAGCAAAGATGAAAGACATTCTAGAACAGCATTCGATGTTGAGGTTAATGCCAATCAGTGACTCTCTTCTAAAACATCGAGCAAATAACTCGATAGTTTAACAAGCAGAAATCACATTTCATTCAGTAAGATACACAACAATATTTAGCATGATTTTCAATTCAAATGATCGAATACCAATATGGAAATAAAAGAGGATGAATCTGAGATAAGCAAGTATGCAACCAAATATATGATTGACAAACATAGCCCATTCAAATCCTTTAATCGATACGCTAATTGACCACATGCCTTCTTGATCCTTTTATCCCTGTAATTTATGATTGTGATAGCTCATCGTCGAGTAATTTATTATCAATATTGATCGTAAATTCTACAAAACATGACTTTTTAATATATATCGAACATATTTTGAATTGTTGGTCAAGATTGAACAAATACCACAAAGCACCTGTTGAACATATTCGTGTTTATCGTATCGATGTTGATCGAGCAGATCGTCAAGTATTAAATAGTATAAGTGATAGCCCTGGCCTTTGTGCGAATAAGTGTTTAATTCAGGGTCAAAGATAGACTTGGGCGACCCATGGGTATTTTTTGAAGTTAACCCCTCTGTCAATAAGATGATCTGGTCAGACTATTATGGTTTTGCAATGAGTTTTTTTTAATAATAGATATGTATAGATCTTACCAAATCTCTCTGAATGTATCTTTTTAAGGGTTTTACAGAATTATGGATACGAGAAAAAGGATATTTGTATTTATGTACTCAGAGCAAATAAAATAGGTTTGGTCAGACCTAGATATTTTTTCATAGGAACTTGTACAAGATATCACGTTTTCTTTCTTAGTGCATTTTTACCGTAGTATTGTAAGAAATCCTTTTTGCTTTAATATTTTGGAAAAACCTACATTTATCTGTTGCCTATGCCGCAGAAAATGTTTTCGAACCATGTCTGTAAAAACCATGATTAGCATATTTCGTACGATAGTTTATTTACCTATTTCATTGACAGGAAGAAATTAAACCTTTCATGAAGAGAAGGGTCAAATAGAATTTGTTAGACATGATTCATTAGTTAATTGCGACCCTTGTTCTTGCTAAAAGCACTTCAAATTGTCTTGGAAATGCAATATTTCTGGTCGTGTTCGACTTCTAATCTTCGTTTTCATAACAGAAAGCGCAATTTTATATATGTAAGTAGCTATTTGGAGACCAACATTTTCTGAAAAAATGAAATATTAATGATTCTCATTCTATTTCTTCTTCACAAATTGCAACAAGTACTCTTCAAACAGTAGACATTATAATTTTTTTTATCTTAATTTTATTTTCACTGTCTATGTTTCGGTTTATTATTATTTTGATTAAACCCTTTTAGGGCCAACCGGAAAACTGTATTTAAGTGAAGAATTCCGAGGCAATTTAATGTAATTTGATGAGGCTTAAGATAAAAAATAAGAATTATTACGTTATAAAATAAATATTAAGAAATAAAGGGAGAATAATGCAATGCCAATTGTATTCCAATTTGTTGAAAATCCTACAAATAATATTAATTGAAAATTATTAGAAAAAAATGGAGAAATAATGTGAGAAGTATGATCGTTTAGTCATAGTTTGATATACAATAGAATATGTAGTATAAAACATTTTTAACTAAATTATAATCCCACGAAGCATTACCTGCTACTACAGCAGACCCGCAGTAATCTGACAGTCATTTTGCAAGGCGGTGTCAGATTATCCAAATTGTCGGACTATAGAGTACTGCTCCTGGACCCTTGTAGTCCGGATTTTTTTTTTTGGAAAGGAGTATTTGTAATCTGAAAAATTATGGAAACACAGTGTACTCTCGATTATCCAGATGCGTATTATCCGGTTTGCGGATTATCCGTGTCTGAAAATTATTAGTTATTTTTTTTATTTTAAATGATCATGAGATGCACACAACAAAAAGATTTATAAACATAATACTAAAAAAAATGTGATACTCGGATAATGAGGCAACTCCCGAATAGTACATGAGGTATTATACACAGGTCAAAATGAAAGAAACAAAAATCATTAAAGCAATAAAGATAATTTAACTATTAAAACAAATGGGAAAAAAGAAAGGGGGATGAATATGACATGCAGATTTTTAATGATTGGTTCAAAAAGAAATGGGTTCCAGAGGTGCAAGTTTTTTTTTTTTAAAGGGATTACTACAGAAAGCAGTATAATTATTAGATAATGCTCTTTCTCATCTAAACGAAAGCAAGCAATATTGAAAACAAGCGATGGACTTATGGTTGCAAAATTTTCCCCCCCTAATCTGACATCTTATATGGATTGGCTTGGCTTTATAGTATCGATATAGCGTTGGATAGCGTGGAGTGGAGGTGCTCGCACGCGGGTTCGTTCTGCTTTCGGACCGTTATGTAGACGAGCATAGAAAGTCTCTTGTTTTAGATAACTCTTTTATTAAACACGAGAGAGAGATCTGGTCGTAGGAAGCACGACTCTACTACTACTTAAAATTAAAATATTTTAAAAAACATTGAGGTGTGACTCGATCTTAATTTAAATGATCCAGGTTTTGAATGCATGGATGATGCAGATTCTTTTGTTTCTCAAGAGGAAGAAAATGAGAGTGACACTACAAGGGAAGAAGATACCAATGATTACATTAGTCATAAACCGGCGTTGAATTACATTGAAAAAATGCTAAATTACGCTGGAAAATTTGAAGTGATATTAGAAATTTGGTTAAAAATTATTAAAAAACAAACAAAAATTACGGATTTTTTTAATATATTCATAAATATATTTTTAATATTTTGAGAATGCTTAATATTAACTACTAACGGCTTCTTGTCTGCTTAAATATGTCGTTTATCATAATAAATAATAAGTATTAAAGTCATGAAATGAAAATTTGTATTGCAAATATCATATAATATCCGAAACAAAGTAGAAATTTGTTAATTTGGATTATCCGTGCTCTTCCTCCCCAGCATTAACTCGGATAATCGAGAGTCTACTGTAGTGAGATATACATAGACATGTAATGTTTGTTCGTATGTAATACGCTGCCATACCGTTCATTGCATTGCAATAAAACTTCGTCCACTTATTGCTAAAAATCGCGCGAGTAACATAGATATAGTCTACTATATAAAAATCTATGTTTGTCTGTCCGTATTTAATGAGCTGCCATATCGTTCATCCGATTGCAATAAAACTTTGTCAAATTATTTTTTACACTTGCGGGAGTAAGATAGGCATAGCAAAAATATTGTTTGTGTACGCAGTTTATTGTGCGAGGCGTTTGGCGTATGCACTATGTTGGCGCATATTGGTCTGGTGGTTGCTAAGGTAAATAAAGCACTACAAACGTCGATCGTATACCCCCTTTTTAACATATTTAAAAATATATGAAAGCACTTCAATAAATAGAATCAAAACATAAAAAAACTTTCCTTCTTTGTGTGGCATTGTAATGCGTGCAGGATAATCACTAGTAAAAAATTATAAACCTGTTACCGTCATCCAACGGTTCTTGAAGCGATTTAACTATCACTTGCTAGCCTACAAAATCTTCTTTTTGTTTATCTCCTTGCAAAACTTTGTTTTTGTGGCCAATATTGGTCTAGAAATAGGTGTATGTCTATTTCTTTCTTGGAGAAACCGCGATGTGCGATGTAACTAATCGTATAAATGTAAATATTTAATTGTTATTGCTGTAGAATTACTATTGCGTAAAAGCCATAAAAGATGGAATCCAGGTTGAATGAAGTTAAATTGCAGTGATTAATTGAAATTGGTGGTGAGTTGATAGAAGGAGTTTATAAAGCCCGCGCACGGCGTTAGTTGTGGAGTGTGCCGCGGGCGTCGCTGTGCGAGTCGAGCGTGTAGAGTTTGTCAGTAGCGTGCCATGAGCCGTGAGGAGTACGCGTGTGATGG
This sequence comes from Stenopsyche tienmushanensis, assembly GCA_008973525.1. NCBI lineage: Eukaryota > Metazoa > Arthropoda > Insecta > Trichoptera > Stenopsychidae > Stenopsyche > Stenopsyche tienmushanensis. The sequence continues at coordinate 804,443 of WACJ01000139.1, forward strand.
GGAGCTGCGCGCACCTCTGCGTCTGGACGAAAGACACCCGCACGACGGCGCCACCCGCCTTTTGCAACTCATCCGTCCGCACTGGGACTCCTCCAACATTCGCTTCAAGGTTCCATCCGAGACTGACGTCGCATTCCGCCTTTTAAAATCCCCAACTGATACGAAAAACTACTACCAGGCGAAACAAAAAAAATCAACCCCTCGCATTGCAAACGTCAAAGTCACGCCCAAAAGATTCTCCCATTCCAGAACGACCGAGCCGAATTATCCGCTCGAAATTGATCATTTCAGCCGGCGCTTGCGATATTTCTCTTTTCCGTATAAAAAATCATCGACGATTTTTCTACATGGTTTTTCGCGATATTTTTTTATTCGCAAAATAAGCATTCAGCGACATGTCGAATTATAAAAACTATCGATTTTTATAGAAAATCATATTTATCGGTTTCCCCTCGCGAATTGCCGACGACCCGGAAAAGGGGCGATCGAAGCGTCGATCGATCGTCGTTTGGTCGTTTTATGATATTAAAAATAATCTATAATCCACTTGTCAAAGTGACGTTTCCATAACCTAAAAATTCAACCGGAAAATCGATCCGATCCGAAAATTACAAAACATCAACAATTTCCATTCAAATCATCATAATGTACTATAATAAATTTTAAATAATTATTCCTTCAATATCAATCACTGTCATACACTGTCGGAATAATCAATTTGTGCCCTGTTAAAATTCTAATTTTCATATGCAGACTTTCACCGATGGAATAACCAATAAACTAGTCGGCTGCTTTTACAAAGACGACACCGGAAAGGAAACCAGCGACGTGGTCTTGATTCGAATCTACGGAAATAAAACCGATCTACTGATAGATAGAAAGGCAGAGTTGAGGTAAATCATCGGTTTGACAATTCTATTCGAATATGAGATTAAACACAAATATAATAACACATTTATAATTTTAAGTGCATGATCTATCATACCGTAGCATTGAATCGTGACTCTTTGTACTCGAATGCTATACGATCGTCATCATTAACACATAACATATGGGAAGCATATTTTTATGAAATATGCTGTCTTTTAGTCAACATTCCAGTATAATTCTTATTACTGCTGTAGAACGCGTTCTGTTCGTGATTTAATATGAATCATCAACGTGTAGTCGTACACTACAAATATTACTTAAAGCGAAGAGTAATGTCATTTTTTTTTATTTGGAGAAAAATTTTATTTTAATAAAACGCGTACAATATTGCTCAATTAAATAATTTCCATTGTTATTTATAATCGCCCTCCACAGTTTAGGTAGTTTTTTAATGCCTTTTTTATTAAAATTCAGCCAGTTTTCCATTAAAATAAGAATCCAAATGATTTTTCACTTGTTCTACAGAAGTAATATTCTTTGGTCATTAACTAATTCGTAGTGAATTATGCCAAAAAAATCCTGCCAAACACAAAGGAGGACCTTTTTCAAGGATAATGACGACCTAGGAATACAAATGGGTACTTGATTCGAAGAAAGGCACTGTTTTTTCCTTCTTGGCTGTTGTAGAGAACCCACTTCTCATCCCCAGTAACGATCCTTCTTAAAAATGGATCAGTTTCATATCTGAACAATGGCGGTGAACAAATGGTTATCCGTTGTGGATAGCTCGTCCCATACCAAAATTCCCTGTATGTTCTACCAGAGAATTTAATGCGTCATCATCGATTTTTAAAGATCGTCCTGATTTTAGATTATATTTCAAATTTTTGTCACCCCTTTTGAATTTTTTGAACCGTCTATGGCATTTTCGACTATTCAATATGTCGCCATACGTATCACAGATGCTCTGGGTAGCTTCTTTTGATTTTAATCCTTTGTCGAATAAAGACGGTAAACAAGATAGCAAATGTGAAAAATGTAAGACAAACAACAGAGCTTCAAAATGACACTGACCTTGTCGTATTCACTCGACAGCAACCCGAAGCAAACTGACGGCAAAACATGCAACCAAATAAATTGACATTTATTTTCCCTTTACGTAATATATCCAGGACAGTTGTCCTGGAAATAACCCCCGATTTTGATCCAAATAATTATTAAATTATTATAAATATTTTTAAACGTGTCAAGGGACAGATTTGCCCGAAATGCTCCCATATGTAATGTGTTAATACAATTTTTTTGCGTTTCTATATAACATTCCTTATTTTCTTAATTATCGATTTCGAAACATTGATAACCTTCATAGCATATTTTCAATACGAACGTATAAACGAACTGTTCAGTTGCATTTACCTGATGTCTTTCAATTAATTGCAACAATAATGATAACAGTTCAATGACCATTAAAATGATTGACGCAGAGGAGCAATTTTTATGAGGAAAGCGTCTCAGTTCGATTAATTTTGACATTCGAACTGAGATTCTCGAATGTTTGTCGCGTGCATTAAAACACACATTTTAATAATGCTTATTAAATTTTACCGAACATTGTAAAAGGAATTCGAGTACAAAGAGTCGTCACATAATGACTGTGTGCATTTATTATATGCCGTTATTGAAAAAAGTGTAACGATTAAATCTTTAAAATTGGCCATATAAATTACACGTTTTTTTTATATACTTATGAAACTTTACTTTTATCATAATAGTACATACTGTTTCGTGCTATTTGAAAATATTATTTTGCTATGAAGAGCATTTAGAATGTTATTGGATTTTCCATTCAAGATACATGTTTTAGAAGGAGACACGAAAACGATAGAAGAATATTATCATACGATGTTCCTTAAAGCGAAACCTACAACTGATCAAATTAAAGTTTTGCAGATAGTTGACAACATGAGGCAATGGATTTATTAAAAGGCAATTGCTGTTTTTTGTCATTCTAGTAGCAAACATAACTAAAACTAAAATCAGTTATATTGAAATAAAGTTTTGCTACGCTTTAAATTTGTTGTTTATATATATATTTTTCTATTGATGCAAACACGATTGAAACATACAAATAGATCCCAGTTTAAATCTCAAAATGATTCAAATTGCAACATATTGATGTTAATTTGAGTCCGTTTTTTATTGCGTTCGTTATTATTCTATTATTAAGTTATAAATGCATTTATAATACAAAATATATTGCCAACGTGACGGCGATATAAATTACTTTTAGCTAAACGATAATCCGATTGTAGCCAATATCGATTGGAATTGTATGCAATAAAATAGACGGTAAATAAGCATTATAAAATTTATATTAGCCATAGAAACATAAGAAATAAGTTACATTGCAATGAATTATGTGCGAATTGTTTCGACGTTTAATATATATGCCGTTTAACGTCATTAATAATTTGACGCCAAGCAAACATTTATTAAACCATTATAAACAATTCAATTAGATAAGAGTGTATATTAGGAAAAAATCCATTACATTTCATAGTTACCATAAAATTATTCTCAATGGCACGTACCTAATCTTTCTGCAGTTCATTCTATAAACCCGGTTAAATAGACTTTTCGATTCATACATTTAGATAATTTACTCTTATAATCAAATAGGATTTAATGCAAATTTAATCAAAAAATGGCATGTTTATTTCATTTATCTTAAACCTTTTTTGATAATTTTTATCAACATCTCATTCTTGTTTTTAAGCTATTTGTAATTTAACAGTCTAATACATTATAAACTGGGATCTACCTGTAATTTTAACTTTTTTTTGAATTTATAAAATCAGGTTACCTTTTTTAAAATAAATAATCTTTGCATTCTATCTTGTAAAAGAAGATTTTTCACTTGAGATTAAATTTTTTCTAATATTAAATTAACATACATATTGTTTAATCGTCTTTATTTTGGCAATGGTTTTTTGGATCCCGTCGATAAAGCTAATTTGTTACATCTTCTTCAACAGAAACATAAAATTGCTGCATAATGTTGGCCTCGCACCTAAATTGTATGCCGTATTTGAGAATGGTCTTGCATACAAATATGTGAATGGTGTCACTCTGACTGTAAATAGTGTAATTCAACCGAAAGTTTGGAAACTTATTGCAAGTCAGATGGCAAAAATGCATAGAGTACGACAAGATCCCGAGGTATAATCCTAGCAATCATGATACAAACGAATTTTTTACATCATATTTATTGTATTTATTGTAATGCATTCCATTTATTAATGTTATTACAGAAATAAAATAAAAATATGTAGCGCAATTTTTAATACATATTAAAGAATTATCGGTTTTGATTCTGTTAAATTGTGTTTGTTTACATTTTTAGATTTCGTTTGAGCCAGTTCTGTGGTCAAAAAGTGAACGATTCTTAAACCTTATACCTGATCCTTACAGCAATGAGCTGATGCAGGCCAGGTTTGTATTCCATCAATTAAAATGTATTTCGACATTTATTGCATTCGTCGATACTGAAAAATTCATTCGCATTGAGTTCCACATTCCGGGGATAAATTCCAACATCAAACGAGGTCATCTTAACATGACCGATCGTAAATCAACTGACGCAGAAAACATGCATCCATATTATGATGATATCAAACACACAACGAGATTGCATGCGAATATCAAAGCAATAAAATCATGCACAATTTCGAGGAATACCAATATCATGTATGATATCTGAAAATCCTGATAAATCGCATAAAACCGAAACGACATTAAGTGGGATCTTACTGTTTAGTGTTTGCAATACACCTGGCCTCTGTGTACTCAACGCCACTTTTAGCCTTCCTAATTTTGAACAATAGATTTCCCTCGTTATGGTTTGACCATATGGAACTCACTTCTTATTACCTACATTATTATTACCTTTATTTTTGAAGATATTCGTACAGTATGCAATTTCGTGTAAATTGTTTGTTGTTATGGGACAATCTATTATGTGACCTTATTTTGGAAGTAAAGGCAAATGTTATCTATACCTTATAGGTCATATTTTCCTACCGTACTTCACAAATAATTTTTTATACTTCGATATGATATTATATTTTTTGCTACTACACAGCCATTGCTGTAAATATTAAAGCGTGCGTATATTTAAAACTTATTTACATATAGACTACACAAATGCCTTAAAAATTATCATATACTGCAATGTGCATAATTGTTGTAAATACATACGTATTTAGTAACTTAATACATATTATTAATCTTGAAATTTTCTACATTTTTATAGATTTGAAAAAATAAATAGACCTTTACACGAATTGAGGAAAGAGTTACATCGTTTAGAGAAACATTTAAGTAGTTTGAATAGTCCAATAGTCTTTTCGCATAACGATCTGCTACTTGGAAATGTAATTTACAATGAGAACAAAAACAAAGTGACCTTTATTGATTATGAGTATGCTGATTATAACTATCAGGCCTTTGATATAGGAAATCATTTTGCAGAATTTGTAGGTAATCCATTTTCCATTATTATATAAAACGTAAAGCTTTAAATTGAACTCTCAAATAACTCCGTCAATTGTTCGTAGGATTCGTCGTATATATCCTATGAACTTATTGAGTAACATGATTACATGGTTTCTTTATTTTTCAGGAATATCGGATATTGATTATTCACGCTATCCGTCAAGAGAGTTCCAAATTCCCTGGCTGACGGTATATTTAGAGACTTTTTTGGAACGGGACGTGAATGAAAGCGAAGTTGAAAGACTCTATTTCGAAGTCAACCAATTTGTATTAGCAGCTCATTTCTTCTGGGGTCTATGGGCATTGATACAAGCCGAATACTCAAATATAGATTTTGATTTTCTAGAGTTAGTAAAATTATTATTTTCAACAAAAAGGTATTACATTGGAACCTCAGATTCAAAAAACTCATAACCCATAAGGAGATTTCTCATAATAAATAATGGAAATGCAATTAATTCGCTTCCGGACCCTCAAATTTCCATAATGTTAATATAAGTATGAAAGATTAAAACAATTATTTATTCATGGTACTTCATGGCATGTCGGAGGTGGTGGAAAGATTAGTTGCTGTTGCTGCCTCCCTCGATCAAATGTATCTCTGGAGAACTGTCAACAAATTCACTCTCGCAATCACTATCGATATAACAATCGACAAATGTTTGTAATCACATTAAAGTATGAGTTCTAATCTCTGCTATTGACAGTTTCTTTTTCTTTCTTCTCTTCCTCCGCTTCTGACAGAGCATCCTTTAGTTGACGGTGTTGTTCATGCAACTCCTCGTCAACGCTGAGGTCCTCGCGATGTTCGCCAACTAGTTCTTTATTGTCAAATTCGTTTACCTCGAGGCCTAGAGATTTGCCCAAGGACACAATTTCTTTGACAGGCTCCATTTCACTCGTAAACCCCAAGAAGTCTCGTTTAAAACCACAACTTTCAGAGTTCAGTGTTCTTCTTGAGACACCCTGCCATGCTGCATCGATGAGTTTCAGGCACCCTACGATATCGAAGTGGTTTTTCCAAAACTCTCGTAGGGTAAACTGCGTGCCCTCAATGACTTCGAAGCAGAGTTTGAAAAGCCTCTTAGTATACAATTTCTTGAAGTTTGAGATAACTTACTGATCCATGGGCTGCAGGATAGGAGTTTATGGCCTTTACCGTTAAGTTACCGTAATCGCAAGCCGAGGTTCCATTGTATAATGCATTATAGATTGAGTCGATTGATTTTAATAATTATTCTTCTTTTCAGATACGCTGCTATTCGTTTTAATGAGTATTACGGCAAGAAGAATGAATTTTTGACGATGAACATGTGGAGTTGATGTTGTATAATTTGAAATTGTAAAAAAATATTGCATAAAAAATGTGAAAAATAATCTCTGGGTAATATTTTATACTTGAGCTGTATATTTAGTATTATTGTATTACTCGGGATCGTTTTAAATATTTTTTTACAAAATCAATGCTTGTTAAATTTTTATTCTGGGAAAATATCATTCATATTATGTATGTCGACATTCCAATTGTTAATGCAATGTTTTTTGAAATGTATTGAATATTTTGACTCGAGTGCCAATTTGGTTTTCTTGGTAGCTTTTTTCGACATTTTTCGGTTGATTCTATGGAAGACAAAAATCACATGTTTAATTTATTAATATAGTTTTCAACGCTGCTATTTTTTTTTTGATCAAATTTTAGGAAACGTCATTGCATAGTATAGTTGAATAGTGAAATTCTCTGCTATTACCCGTAAATTATTTTAATGGCTCCCCTGAATATTAAAATATGCATATATAACCATATTATTAATTTAATTTTAACAGTTATTTCTATAATGAATATTAAAAATACGTATATATCAAATCTTATCCTATTATTTAAATACACCGCTTCCAGTTTAGAATTGTGATTTTAAATGGAATCTGAACAAGATATTATTGTACATGAAAATATATTGTATGTATATAAGTATTAAATTTCATCTGTTTCATCAATGATTTTCCCTGTATCTCTCTGAATGTATATATATATATATATAATGTAAAGTATTAATTTAGAGCATAATTTTAGCCGGCATTTATATCTCATCAATGATCTTATGGAGTACGAAATAAATTGTATTCAGGAAGTGGTGTATTATAATAAAATTGTATAGTATTGTTGATTATAAGAATATCATTTAAATCAACGTCAAGTGCGCAGGCGCACTAATCACACATAAAAATGAATATTATTATCATGTGGCTTTATTATTTATATCAATTAAAAATATACAAATAGTCAAAGGATTTATAATCATCAAAAATATTCCAGTGTTTTATCATAACTTTCCATTTTATTTTTGCTCCTATTTATAGACGAACTTCTCTGCTTATTCGATATACAGATTGCAACACATTTGTAATTAGTACACTATATTTATTATTAGAAAACATTTTACAAACGACTTTACAGTCAAAATTATTTAGATATTGATTTTTTAAATTTAATATTTTGATAAAATGTCTTTACAAAGTAATTGAATTATATCAACAATAAAAATTGAATTTATACAAGTATTCTTAATAATGTTCAACGAGCATTGCATTGTTAAAATTACAATTTTCTCACTAGAAAATAATTTAATAAGTATTTTAATTCTGTATTCCAAAACGAAGGGTCCAGCCCATTAATCTCGTCTAATTATGAGATTTGTTCATATTGTACATTGAAGTTTATTAATTTATGATCTGTAAAATATATCGGTGCTTTATTCTTAAAGGCAAAACTAACTGTAATTTTAAATATGTATGTTGATAGTATTAAAATATAATCAATACGTGTGTCAAACACAGGTAAAATGATTGATTTTTGTAAATCAATTGCGTACATTCAAAAGTATAGTTGTAATAATTAAGTTTTTTGGATAGCGATTTGAAGTTATTCCACTTAATAACATAATTGAATTAATCACTAATGTATATTAGGTGTATCAGAATATTTTGTTGACTTTAAATTAGACGAGTAAATTCAATAAGTAGGATATCTTAAAGAATAATTTCAACAAAAGTAGACAATTTTAGTCATTCATTTTAACGTCATTCGTTATAGATAAAGTGAAGATTATCGTTTAAAAAAAAACATCTAGTACTCACTTATATTAACGCCTTACGTACTGGTAAATTCTGTGTACATTTGCCCATAGTTTTTGGTCATGTTTTGTATTGCAAAGGCGCTCATAAAAAAATAGCATTCAACAAATCCTCATAAAAATATGCTTCCCGTATGTAATGCGTTAACATATCAGTAAGGATGGATTTTTTTTTTTAAATATAGTATTTAAATAATACGACTTTCAACCACTTTTTCAATAGTATCCAATTTATTATATATATTTAATCTTAAATACTTACCGCCCAATTTAACCCTTTGCGCTTGCGCGAACCATGCAATTTGAGAGCAGTCAACCGCTCCCACTTATTTAATGAGTTCTTTACAGTTAACTTAAAATGATTTTAGAACCAATAGAACACTTTAAACTTGTATATTTTAACATTATACATATTTTCATAGTTCATTGAAGGATATTTGTCTTGGCTTGTCGGGGCAAGTGTCACAATAGTACATAGTTGGCCGGGGCCTGGTTCGTTAGGAACAAGCCTTGCAACCCCTTTTTGTTCAATCAAAATAATATGTAGCTTCCCATTAATCGGATGCCTTCAGAACTGCTCCGCGAAGTAGAAGCTGTGCAAGATTGTCTTTCACCGGATACAAACGGTATTCTTATGGGGATTTCTTGTTACTGTTTTTGAGATAAGACATCTTTGTAGCCATATAATACATTGTGTCACTCGACACCTCATAATATGATCCACAAAAGGTCAGGAGTATACTCGTGAAGCGATATTCATTAGGCCAAATCTAAATAAACATCGATATCACTCAATTTACTGCATTGATCCAAGTGGTGCCTGAGAGGCACCACTCGAGCGCAAAGGGTTAAGAGACCGCCAAATAAACATTTCACGCGGATAAATTATATCTTAGATTGAAGATCAGGTTCAGTCACTTTATTTCTATCAGTGATTTTATTCGTTATTGGGTACATTTTATTAGTAAGTAATTAATTTAAAACTTATTAACACAGACTAAAAGTAAATATTTATTCACTTGAATATTTGGATTACAAAGGGTGAATTCCAATTTTTAAAGCGGTTGAATTTTTGAAATTGTTTATTTACGAATGAGAATGGCATAGAGATACGTAGTCTATTATAATTTTAGGTTTCATTTTTTAAATCCTTATTGTGCGAGTCATTTTTTAGAAGTCAAGCTGTGATAGTATATGTTATTCAATGTAATTATTCCAAAAATTGAATGTTCCTATGATCTTGAAAGATATGATCTGTTTATGGGATGTTTGTGTTTTCCATAATACTAAAAATAAAAATTCTAAATTATGTTGTTATATTTGTTTGATCTGATAAATTGAATTTCATGAATTTGAGCCGACGGTTCAAACGTCTAATTACCTTAACGAGGAAACGGTTTTTACCCGGAATATTTCATTTTTATATAAATGGCATTAAAGGATTATAATATAATATAAAATAATATAGTACAATTTTTTAAAAATTTAATCCTTGCCAAATATATCTATATATCGTGTTATATTTGGACGAATAATTTAGTTTACAATTTTTATGGTATACATAAATCAGCTTTTATGCATGATAAAAAGTGAAATGCAGCAGTCTCTTTTATGAGTCTATTCTTATCTATATTGAAAAACAAAGTTGAACGTTATCACACATAATAATGTTAGAACAGGAAGTTTATTAAGCTATAAATATCACTCTGCTCCCGTATCTATAAATCAGAATAAAAACATTTTTTTTTACAAATCAATTTATTAATAAGAATGATAATCAATGGATTTATGCATACATAGCAATATTTTAAAAGTATTAATTGATTTTTATCAATGATCCCATTTATGCCATGTGAATTTTACCATATAGTAACTCATCCCAAAATATAATGTAATCAATGTAAATATGAAACATTTGGTGTAATCATGTTTTTGTGTACACAAATTAAATTGAAAATGGTTTTAAGACTTTTGTGAATTTGTAAAATTTCATTGTTCTATAAAGAGAAACATTTTAGATAGACTTTCCATGTACTTATCATAGGTACGGCGGCCTAGCAATTTAGTTCATAAGGTACCAGTTGTGAATTCAAAATAGTCATTAGACTGTGCATAGCTTTTTATTATTGTCCTTCATAGTTCACTATTTTATAAAATATAATTTAATCCTTTGGGCTCTAAGTTTTTTTCATAAAAGTTCTCACCAACTCCAAGCCATTTATTGTGTATTAAAAAAATATCTGTATAGAATAAAATTAAAAAATTGGGGGTTTATGAATTGAAAAAATAGTATTTTGTTATGCAGGATGTTTATTAAGTATATCAGGCATTTTATTTGATTTATTAATTTTTGTAATCATGTAATGTATGATATTTTTTGAAGCAGATCATTATCAGTTGTTTTTTTATGACACAGATTTTATGCTCTTTACCTGCACCCATTTCAAGCGGCCGAGTCTCTTCCTCTAAATCATTTTTTTCTACATTCCATATAGCAAATAAATGGTCAGATAATAAGACAGTATTTCTAGAGTATTCACTTATTTCTTACATTTAAAAAAATACCAAAATCTTATTTGAAGATCATAAAAACTACCCAAGTAAAAAATGGCCACACGTAGTGGTCATAGGAGTTGGTAGGGTTAATATACTTTATAATTATGCTTAGATGCCCTTTGATTTCTACACAAGTAATGTTTTATTAGTGAAGAGCACACAGATAAATACATTATAATCTGCTGTATTAGTATAGTATACAATTTAAAACTCCAACAAAATAATTCCAACGCTTTCAATGAATGATTTTTAAGTGTAGTTTCATTGAGTCAAAACACTTAAGCATTTAAATTAAACATCGGGCAAAAATTTTGTGTTGCAAAATTACTGTAAATTATTTTTTTTCATACATATTGCATAAAATGCCAAATTATCTCGTTAAAAAAATGTTGATTCCATATTTATAACATAGTACAATTTTTAAAAACTGATCAGTAGTACTTATTTAACATATAAATGTGCCCGTTTTAGTCCATTTTACTTTGATTTAACCAGTGATTTTTTTTAAATTCAAAGTGAACGCGTTTATTTAATATTTTAATTTTAGCTGCGTGCAATATCAATTCTAAAAAATAGGCTAAGGAGACTAATGTGAACATTAATTAAAAATTTGTCTTCAAATGTAAACCATGATAAAATGTGATACTTAATGTATAGTTTTAATTGATTGTTCTCCGCGACAATTGACGATTATTATCAAATTTCGTATATTAAAAGGGAATATGATCATTATCATTGTTGTAAATATATTTTTCAGTTTTATATTGTAATATATCAATGTAGGCGTACCTCGCTAATTCTGCAGGACAGATTCCGTTGTTGTGCAAATATTGCCATAGAGCAAATCATAGTCCCTCTTTTAACTTGCAACGTATGCACGTTGATAATCTATAAAGTGCACAATAATATTACTATAAAAATACGATGTAAAAGCTCATTCAATATATATATATATGTCACCGATTAGCAAAGCCAATATTAGCAAAGCGCCTTAAAGTGAGGTATGCCTACATTATATTGAGATCATAAAACAATGTTTACATAATTAGGCGGTAAAGGCTTAATTTTTTTAAATTTAAAAATAGACGTGTATAAATTTTCAGTGTAATAATCTTTGGTTTTTTATTTTTAAATACCACAGTTGTCTCTGAAACACTATTCTGGGTTAAGATTGTGAAACTCATTCTGAAAATTCAGGGGTTCACAAAAACACATTGCTTGTCTACGAAGCCTAGAATCTGGAGTGATTTAATCATTTTTGTGTATATAATTTAACTAGCCTTCTGTTTCAATTGTATTTGTTTAATAAAAGCATTTATAACTTCTATCTGTTTTATTTATTTATAAATAGATATTTACATTATCGCCAATTTAGGTCGAAAACAATGAAATAATGATATTGAGATAATTTGAAAATAAAGCCGGAGAAACTCGTTTATACCAATGAAAAAAGTAGCGTTGATGCGCATAATTTTACATATGTTGCTGATAGAGAAATGATTAAGCAGTCAGCAGTAAGCATCTTGGGTTCAATAGCTCCATAAAAGGGATTGCTAAAAGCCATTAATATAATGTGCGTAAATTCCATTATTTGTTCCAAATATTGCATAGTTTTGATATTGAATAAAAAATTTAGGTTCAATCAGTTTGCCATTGTTTGTTATCATTTTAAGGTAAATTATGTCAAATATTTGCATCATAAATACTGGATAATATGAAACAAAACCTGCTTATATAAATAATCCAAGAGTTTGGAACGTTTCTTACTCACGCGTATAGTTTAAAGATAATTTCAGTGGTAATTAACATTTTAAGGGATCATCTTACTTTGATGGTCCAAAAAATAGAGTTTTTAATTTTTTTTTTTTTACAGTAAATACGCCGTATAATGAAATGAATCTTTTTGGTATTTATTAGGGCATTTTTATATAATACTAAAAAAATAAATTTGCAATTAAAAAAAATATATATTATATCAAAAATTTCGCTTCGAGAAAAGCACGCTTAAAGTTTAAACTTAAAACTAATCAGCGATTCCAGCTCTATAAAGCAATCCTTCAGCTATTACAGCTTTGTTTTTTTTTTAACTGATCTGGCGTCTCTGAACTGTTCTAGCTTATTTAGAAGATTCAAAGCTTCGGCAGTTGGCAAGGCGTATATGTTTTTTGTTCCTCGTCTCCACAAATCGCAATGCATCTTTTTATCCACTACTCTAAAATAGGTTTAAATCCTTCGTTAAAAATGCAGTATGTGTGCCGGAGAACACGCGTTGAAAAGCATATTGCAATAGTATGTGGTCCAAATAGCATATATTTTCTATTGAGTCAGGACGTCGGCGAATAGCTAAGTCATAATAATTAGATAAATCTTTTATTAATTTATTAGTTAGATGTTCGGTTTTCGAAGCATTTCATCAGAGCCGTAACTAGGGTATGAAGCGCCCGTGGTAAGTATTTAACTTAACGCCCCCCATCCCCCCCCCCGGGAATCCAATTTATTTTCTAAAATTTACTTATACTATTATAAATGCAATATATTAAATTATAATGTTGGATTTAAAATAATATATAAAGATACTCCCAAAAGAACCCGACATAAACACTACGTTGCTTCTGTGATCGAACAGATCATAGAAAATGCCGCTAAAAGCCCTAAAAGAGGACGGAGTGGCCATAAGATTTGTATGCTCAATCGGTCCGCTTTTCGGATCGCTGATATAACGAATGAGCGGCTCGCGATAGGAGAATAGTTGAGTAAAATAAAAACCATGCGCAACTCTCGACCGGGTCGGTATTCTGCATTTTGCGCCCCAAGCCCGAGTTTTTTCTTTTTGTGCCCTTACTTTCCATTTGCTTGATCGCCTTTTTTTAACCTGTGTTAACATTTTTTTTAACTTCATTTAAATATAATTTTAATGCTGAAAACATGTGGCAAAATTGAAATGAAAAATATCTTGTTTTAAAAAAATTTATTTCAATTAAATAACAAAATTGTCAATTTGTAAATACTATAATTTTGAGTTTTAGTTCATTTGTGTATTCCACTCATAATGGAACAATATTCATATCTATGAGAACTCTAGAGTATAATTTGTCACATGACATTTAATTTATAAAACTTTTTCATTTATGCCTACCGACTACAGACATAAACTTTTCACTTTAAATTTGTCAGATCCGAATCTGAAATATTTTTATATTAAAAGCAGTTCTTTCATAGTATTTCAGAAAATACGTTAAATCATCATTTTTATCAAATAAATGGAAAAATAGAAACTTTATCGAGTGTCTCTCTTTTACAAATATTATTTCAGTCCAACAGAATAACCAGGGTTTAAATCAATTCGGTTGAATAAGATGTTTACTCTCTGAATATATCTGAATTGTGCGAATAAATGCTTAAACTAAAGATGATGAAAAACACCATTTTGAACATTTACCTGTGATCAAATGATTGACGATTTGTAAATTTTAATAGAAAACGAGAATCATAGTAGAAACAGTATATTTTTATCTCTATAATTCATTTCAAAGTTAATTAAAAATCTCATCACTAACGGAGTCACTATTTAAATCTATATCATGAGGTAGATATTTCGTTGCCAAAAATTCGTACAAGAGCAAAACTATAATCAATAGCAATCGCCATTTATAAAACGTACAGATTTAATATTATTAATTCTGTTTGAGTACGTAGAAAGGCGTTAATAAAAAAAATTCAAAATTTAATTTGATTCTCATTAAAAAATCCATCATTCAAATCATCATCGAAAATATTAAACAGGTTGTGAATTTAGATTTCGTTTTAAACATTATAATTAATCTAAACTAGTGAGTTTACGGGTTGTCAAATCAGACATCCAGCGAGAGTAAAATAGAAGATATTTTGGACACAGGTATGGGAAAATTTTAAAAGGAAGCCGAATTCAGTTAAAATTTTGAAAAAGTCAATATACATTTATATCATCATAATGATTAACAGTTATACGTATCAAAATTGGCCGGATTCACAATGTTCATTAAAAATGATATAATCTGAAACAAATAATATTAATCAGGCTTATACTTATAAACGTTAAAATTTTCACAAGTTTATATATTTCGAAAACACTGTAAATTTTTTTTTGTATGAGAAATAAGCTCTTATACAATTTTGATGTAAAAATATAATGACAATAGCTTAAGATGTCATGTCAAAGATTTTCAAAATAACAATTTCAATCATATATAGTCGTCGAATGAATTTAACAAAAATATATCTGAAGCTACCAAAAAACTCTTCATTTGACTATTTAAGAAGCAGCACTTTTTTAATATTAATTTTAGAGCACTTTTAATTTAAAAAATAACTATCAAATTATACAAAACTGTTAACAAAATATATGTATACTCAAAAGCGTAATACACAATGGTCATTCACAGGATGACCATTTACAATCTGAGTCGACTTATGTATTTAAAATGCAATAATATAGCTGTTTTTACGGATTCGTCATGAAGAACCCGTATAGACAGTGTGGTTGGCAATAGAAAACATGTCTAAGCAATTTCAACATAACATTTTGCTCATGCAACCACTAAGAGATCTAAAGCACTTTTTTGTATATATTCTTTTAACAATATAAAAAGATTTATTCATGATCACAGGAAATGTGTTCTTATTCAGTCATAACTGTGTTAACGATCTGTATTTACAAATCTATTTTTCGTAGCAAAGCAAAATCTAACAGCAATTTCTTAATATCGATTCATATATTTCCCAATCGCCTGGTTAACTTTTTTATAATTCCGAAATGTAAAATGTCATCTTTATAATAGTAAAAGTATACACAAAATTATATATAGAAAACACCGACATTCTCGATTACAATGCCGATGCTGTTAGATGATTTTAAAAGACTTCGAAAATAAAACATTTGTTGTTTATTGGCATGTATTGAATCAACAAATGGTATTGTTTTTAACACTAAAATACAAGCATGAGATGCTTATAGTAAATCTATCTTTACACACTATGATTGCTGGCACCGAAGACTAGATCTGCGTGCTAAAACGAGGACGTGGAAGATCACCAAATACGTCCTCATGAACGGAGCGAGCCAATGCCCTCATACTAGCTGCTATATCGTGAGGTTCTTCTCCCTAAAATTTTAATTTATTATAAAAATACGGCAATTTATAAATCTAGAATAAGTAATAAATAATTTAATAAATTTAGGACTGCCATAATATGGCCTCATCCATAAAAAGGGGAATGGGCTTCTGTGCTCCAACTACAGGGACATATCGTGGACGAACTTCATGGAGAGTACCAATGCAGTTTCAGACCAAGCAGGTCCACTGCGGATCAAGTATTTAATGTGAGAATATTCACGAAAAAACTTTGGAGGAACATGTTGGAAATGGGAATCCCGAGTAAGCTGGTAAGGTTATCGAGAATGTGTATCTGGATCTGTTAGTATAGTTCAATCGAACGGTACCCTGTCGGTGTCTTTCGAGGTAAAAACGGAAATCAGAAAGGGGTATGCCCTCTCACCCATTACTTTTTAATATTGCGTTGAAGGCAATTATGAGGGAGGCTGGCATTTAGCGTTTGTCGACGACATTGATGCTAAATCGAGATCGGAGGCTTTAGCAGCGTCTATCAACGAAGCTGCTGTTAATTTCGTTGTTTGTGGTTTACAGGGGGTGAAACATGGACCGTGACTATCCGCGACGCAATGCGCCTAGAGAGGTCCAAAAGAAAAAAATTCGGACACCTCCGGGATGAGACCTCTAACTACAAAGTCATGAGGTCAAATCGTGAGTTCATGGACATGTACAGTGAAGCGCACATGTCCATGACCCAGGAGAGACGAAAATGACAGCAAGCATTGTCGGTGACCGGAGCTCTCTTTTAGGGCTGAAGGAGCCACCTAAAGTAAGTAAAGAATAAGTAATAAGATAAGAATAAGAAATTATAAAAAATAGCTTACTTCTTGATCAAGTCGATCTTGAGAGTGATCACGAAAATGTCCAAACACAGGAACGGTAACGGGAAGACTTTTTGCAAGTATTGGCCTCCATTGTTGATTAGTATCACGGGTAATATGTATACCTTCATCTCTGCTTACCGAATCTGTAATTATAAGCTATGTTAAGTATAGGTTTTAAACAAAAATGCTAATATGGCAGTTGTCTTTTAAAAAAAAGAAGAAAAAAAAATCGATACTTTTCCTTATTTCCGTGTCTCGAATTAAAATATATATTTTTTCAATTTGGAAAAATAAATTAATACAAGGGAAACAAGGATCAAAGGGGTATATGGTTATTCATTTTTTATTAGAATAATATGCCTTCATTGCATAATGTTCCATTTTATAAATAAGAAATGAGAAAAAAATTCAAATTTTACATATATTTTATGATTTTCTTAAATAAAATTACAAGTACAGTAGAACCTCTATTATCCATTTTTGCTCACATACATAATGGATTGCATTTATGAAGTTTACTAATTGTTAAATATCAGAAGATGGAAGCTCTGGGCGAAAAGTTTTGAAAAAATCAAGAAATATAGAAGTTGAAGATTGTATTTTTATGTGGTTCATACAAAGACGATCAACTTGACAGCCAATATCTGGTCCATTACTGTGTGGAAAAAGCAATATTTTTTAATACAAAATTAAATAGAGATTCCACCTTCAAAGAAAATCCGGGTTAGCTTAAAAAATTCAAAGGACGACACGGATATCAGGAAATTTTAAATTCATGAGGAAAAGCTTTCTGCTAACATACCTTCAATAAACACATTCATTGAAGCTATTTGTGGAGAAGGAAGGATTCAACGAAGAGTTTATATAAAATGCTGATGAGACTAGTTTAAATTGGAAAAAAACTACTCAACAAATCTTTAGCATCAAGACATGAAAATACTTCATCTGGGTACGAAATTAGTAAAGAACCTGTCACTATAATGGTGTATGCAAAAGCAGCAGGCGGACACAAACTGCTACTAGATAATGCACCCATCTATAGAAAGTTTAAACCAGATCGGTATTGGAATGCCACATCGGTAATACAACCGAAAGATCAGAGTGTAATAGAAATATTCAAATGTTTGCATAGAAATCAGATGCTTCGAAGATTATTGCTAGCAGATGAAAATAATGAAAAAACAGTCATCAGCTTCCACTGAGAAAATAAATGTAAAAGATTGTAGCTTATCGCAGCAGATAGTTGGAATTCTTTAGATGTGTCAATTATGAAAAAATCATGAAACCAAACTTTGAAAAGACCATTAGTAAGTTCCAGTAACGCGGTAGAACCTGATATAGGAGACATTGCGGAAGCAATAGCACAAATGTCTATATGCGCTGAATGCGACGAAGATGTAACTGGTCGAGAAGACAAAGAAGAGATTTGCGATTAGATACACAGATAATTTATTATATGTATATGTAAATCCAGACAAATAAAAATTATTCATAGTTTCCCTATCAATTATGATTATATTCGTTATTCAGACTACTTTCATCCCCAATTAGTTTGGATAATCGAGGTTCTACTGTATCATATCCAAATATAGAGCATCTAATATTTTTCATTCTTTAATTACAATTCTCTTATAACAAAATTAAGTATGTACACAAATTTTGTATGAACTTCAAACCTTGTATAACACAAATTTGTATTACACGACATTTTTGCTGGACCATATAGCCGTGTTATACGAGGCTCGAATGTAATAAAGATTTCAAATCATCCTGTATTATTTTTGATTAGATCTAAATGCCACCCATGATAAATGTGAGATTAAACAACTTTACAGACGTTTAATTAGTAAATTGAACCGCGAGCCGAAAGCTTAACACCATTTAAAAGGTTATACCGCCTCAAGCTATAGTCAATACACCAAAATATAATAAACTGAAATATTTGTTTTCAAGTAACACATGTTTGTTCAAAAGTTATGGTATTTTAGCACAGGTTTTTTTATAAAAACTCCTTCCAAAGCACTCCATCCCCGCAATAAAAAATTTCTTGTAACAAAAAATGCAGATAAAATGTGTTATTGAATAAATGCTAACAAAAATTAAATACATTCTTACCATCAGTATCAGAATCATAAGCATCAGAATTATGTCCATTTTGAGGAGATGCAGATGAATCCATACCTTCTAAATCAAAGATGCCCTCAGAATCAAGAGAATCTTCTTTAAAACTGCCTATGTTGACCAAATTCTGAATACAAAATACATTTATTGCATGACGAGTCAAATCGTATACATCATTTATCAACCATTATATTGCGAAGTTGCAAGTTAGAGTCTAAATCGTCACATATTTTCATCACTTTAAAAATGTATTTTTGTAACAAAACCAAAGCATTACATAGGGTAAACAATATTTTTAATAGATTTTTATGAATATGCTTTAATGCCACATTAAAGCATATTTATAATTCTAAATATTCCATTTTGTTTACAAAATTGTATGAAATCGGCATATTTTTCTATTTCAAATTTTGATGACGTAAACTTGTATTTACCTTCACAGCATTGTTTTTTGGTTTGCTGATCACAGTTACAGTATTGCGTCCAGATGTTTTCTTCGAATTCGGCGTCGAATACTCGGAATTTATTATTGGTTCTTGCATCATGATATCCTTTACATCTCTTATAGCCATTTCCGATTCTTCCGCCTGTGAAATTGCGCTGAAAAAATGCAATTAAAAATATACGTATTAGGGCGGTCCTTATTTTTCGACTTTTAAAAAATTTGGCGGTCACCCCGTCGTATGATTTTCTGCCCTAAAAAAATGAATACGTGTTTATTTAAAAATAGTTTTAGAGGTCGCTACCATAGGTCAAAGTTTTAGAAGAAAACCTTGTGTGGTCACTTAACTATGAATCCGACTTATTAATTCTGGTATGTTTATTATTGTACGCATTGAGGTTGAGCACTGCCTCGCACCTCACTCATTAGCGAGAGCACGTGCTTTTCGTTTCCCCAATTATACGTACTTGTTTCAACTTTTCATGGTGTCCACAAGCAGTGGTGAGATAGAAATAAAACCAATATTTAGCGTATCGGCTTATTAACTCAAAGTTACTTTCTATTGGTGAAGTATAACGTTTATGTTTTGCAACTACAGCTATCCGAACTACTAAATGCCGCCTTGAGAAATGGAAGCTTGTGTTCTTCTGGAGTAGAAAATCATATGAGATATTGACCGGTCAAATATTCAGAAGAAAAATCATAATATATACCTGGATATCAATTTATATTCCTGATGAGCCTTTTCTCTGAATTCCTCGAATTCCAAAAATTTCTTTTCTCGATAGAGTCTGACATCTTCTTCTATGGCCTCTAGTTTTGACTGCAAAACTTTCGCCAAGCGTTTATTCAAATTGCTAGCGGAAGGATGAAAATGTGCCGATGATTTTTTCACATTTGGATCTTCATTTATTTCGTTCACCAATATTTTGAATATTTTTGAATAGCCATCGCTATTTTTGAGCGATGTTATGTTTTCTTCACTCGACTATAAATGAAGTAATTTTTTATTAATGCAACAAAAATATCAAGTTATTACAATTTTTTTAATCTAAATACTATGAATACGACTTCAAATCCAACGTGACCTCGTTTTATATCAATTCGTTTTGCATCGTTTTGTTTGCAAAGCATGCACAAAGATTATTTTGCATCGTTAAATATTCAATGTTACATTGTTTGCAAAAAAATACATGATGCAAGTCAACAGTAAGCCTTAAAAACATATGGTTTTATTTTCGAATTAAATTTGAACGATTCTGTTAATCTTCAAAGTTATGATTCAAATCAATAAACATAAAACAAGTCAATTTTTTATACTTACGATGATGCTCATGTTTAACAAATTCTGATGAGAACCTTGCGAATAAAAGGCGTGAGTGTACGTATGGCATAAAAGACAACGATAAACTGTCCATGGACCAACTTCCTTTCCTTCTAATAGCGCCGGTTCATTACAATGAACTTTCAAATCCGATACTAAACCTATCGCCTGAATAAAAAAACAGCATCATTAATAACATTAATATTGCACGTTTTTAATAAACGATCAAACTAAAACAACGCATGCACGTTTTAAGCCAACAATGTCATAATAGGAATTAAAATTAAATGTGTTTTCAAGCGCTTTGACTTGAAACATTACTAACAATCGGTATGCGTAAAAATGAGTTTATTTTAAGATAATAATAGCACAAGCGAGTTTATTTTGATTACATAATACACAACTGTTTTGTATGCACATTGCTTGTATCAAATCATCATATTTAAATTCGAAACGATGCTCTCTCAATTTCAAAGGTTATCTTTACAAAGATTTTTTTCATAAAAACGATACTGCAAATTAAAACAAACATTATCTTTGGGACATTATGAAATGTATTTTTTAATACATTAAAACACCGAATTATGGCAATAATAGTATAGATAAAAACGTATCAAACGAAGAAAAAAAAGCCACGGGATGAATGATGACATTTAAACATATAAAAAATATCAAACATAAATTCGTTAAAATCATATTTAAAAAAAAGAAGATAAAAAGAAGTCCACCATTGTATTCTTACTAATAGTTTCCAAACGACTGGATTATTTTCATCCTTGAAATTGGCGCTGACCTCATTAGAATATCGGGTTATATTATATTGTAGATGAGCATCAATTTATTTAACAGTTCGGTAAAAAAGTTGTTTAATTTGATGGTTTGACACAAAGGGCATTTTGCATTATAGTCAGCTGTAACTACAATAAAACAATATTTTGAAACAACAATAAGATATATTACACACGTTAAATTTAATAGAATTTATAGACCACTCAAATACTTTTTGATTTGACCCAATCATTAAACCGTTGATATTTAATTAAACGCTGTGGATAAGCTGTCCACCATCCAGCTGTGGATAGCCCACCAAGAAAATAGGTTGTTAGTTCTTATTGCAAGTACAGTAATACCCAGCTTAACACTGTATTAGTATTATGTGGTAGTATTGGGATCTTGGATTGCTATGAATATATTCCAGAATGATTGATAATGCTTTAAGCCAGCTGGGAAAATTTGTCCAACTTAATAATATGCATTCCGGTAAAAGCGATTTTCCTACCATCAAATACAATTTCGTTAATACAACCAAAGGACTAATTCATTAGCTCTTGGGATGAGGTAACTGATGAATGTTTGAAAGGAGCTAAGCAATGTAGACACAAGAGACTCCATTGTTGATATCTGCGAAATAGTCAAGCTAACTAATGAAACAGAATATTGAAGAACGATTACAGACACAGTCGTTTACAGACGTTTTTACAGTTAACTGATTCGTTGCTGATGCTTAACTAAAAAGGCATCGAGCTCGCATTCCACATAGAGCAAGTTGCTTCTTGTCACCTCTCACGTGACGCGTACAACCGTAGCGACAATTACTGTTGTCACGACTTACAACCGATAAAAAAAACGGATACATTTTCTTATTCTCCATTATTTAACCCTTCCCCGTAAAGGTAACCCCCATGGTAAGATTACTGTATATTAATCTAATAATTAAAGTTATATAACGTATATGTAAATAATTATTTTATAATTGTATTACATCACAAAAAACAACATTAAACATACAATCAAAATATTTTGCATTTGCAATGATAGTGCTGAAAATCTTCATCGCGCAGCAAATATTTCAAAACAAGGCTGATATCGGGGAAAGAGAGAGTTGAGAAAATCTAGTTTAACGTCATCTGTTGACGTTTATCTCTCGCTTCTTTAGCAATTTATCAACCAAATGCCGTTGATGACATGTGTTATTTACATTCTGTATATTTTTATAACCCCTTTATGCGCTCCTAAATAATTTGCATAAAAATATTTTTCGATTAAACGATTTATCAAACATCTGCACATTAACTTAAATTAAATATTTTTTATAAAAACTTTATAAAAAATAAGCAAATCATGAAGATGGAGTTAAAAGTTAAACCGTCACTAAAATATACAATTATTATTCATATAGATCATGAAAAATATTTTGAAAATAGGTATTATTCGAAGAATATGGAGGACGCGTCCCATTTAATATTAAAAAATGATGAATCTGCACGTGAAAATGGATTGATAACAAGAATGTTAATAAAATGAGAATCATATATCAGTGCTGACAGTATTTATAGGGTTAAGGGAATATTATGATCTTAAATATGTCAATCGAAACACGGGCTATTGAAACATAGAAGAATTTGCTATTCCCCGGGAATAAAAAAGAGTTAATCCAATACGAATTTTAAACAAGATGTACATAATATACAGACACGTTGAATTATTCTAGTGGGATTTTTTAAAGCATTGTTTATCCCAGATAGCAAAATAAATCAAACTAGAAGGTTCCCAGTTTGTTTTGCCATTATTCAAACGTTAGTCTAAGTCAACCGACATCAGAGACACACGGCACATCAACAAAACTCTATTTTTTCCCCACCATATTATATTTTTCAACAGCGCTATTATAAAAAACACGATTTTAGAGCTGATACAACATCAAAACGATACAATCTGATCAATAATAAATTATAAGACGGTGCATAAAACCGCCTTTCAGATGTCAAATACTTTATAAGATAATAATTTTATCCTACAATTTTTTTTTTTCGATAAACGCGAATGAGAAAAATACATAAATACGAATAATGTACGCGTACGTTAATATTTACAACATTAAAAAAATTGTTATTGAATAACAAAATATCGAATAAAATTTTAATCGAGAAGTTTATGCACTTTTTGTGGGAAAAAAACTCAGTGCAGTGTTGATAAAAGATTACTCGGCTCGAGAATATATCGGCGCTCTGAGGCTAAAAGGGTTAATGCATTGTATTATACTAACATTATGGTGCTTTGAAATATTCCTTGATTTAATAATTTTGCCTTGTAAAATTTGATATTGGTAAATTTTCAAAATTGGAACTATTAGACCAAGATTTTCTTTGCATTTAAATGTTTCATATAACAATCCATAATAAAAATGGATTCTTAGTTTTGTCCTTGAAAATAGAGAATTCACTACGTAAAATAAATATTTTTTATAGTTTGTGCGAATTTACGTTGTAACGATTTTTATGCTTAGTGGAGATTTATAGCTTATAATTTATTTGAAATTGAATGAAAAATATTAATAAACTAGACCAGTTGTCACCAAACTATAGTTCACGAGGCTGAATACGACCCTCCAAAGAGTTTCATCCTATCATATATAAGAAAGACCGACTTAACCACAGTAATGCGCACACTTCATTTCTCTCACCGTCCCCTCAGTCCAAACTTCATTTCACCAGACGAATATGCGCCAAACACGGTGCATCCATACAATATTTTTACTATGCCTATGTTATTCCCGCAAGTGTCAACAGTAAGTTGACAAAGTTTTATCGCAATCAGTTGAATAGTATAGAAGTGCATTAAATACGGATAAACAAACATTGATTTTTATATATTAGAATATGTTTATGTTACTCGCACAATCCTTAGCAATAAGTGGACGAAGTTTTATCGCAATCGGATGAACGGTATGGCAGCGCATTACATACGAACAAACAGAGATTCATTTTTATATGTTAAGAAGATAAGACAAAATGTTGGATAAGTGGTGAATAATTCATTATGAATTAATGGAACTGGAAGAAATTATAACTGCACAAGTTAAATGTTGACAATTAGAAGTTTTGCATCAAAAATTAAAAAAAACAACCGTATTTATTGAGCCGGAAAGTTTTTATAAAAAGAGGATTGAAGGACTGCCAAAGCTATTAATTTATTCAGGATATTTCTTAATGTTCAACTTGCATGGCATCTGCTTTCTGTTGTTCAGCTATTTTTACCTATTAATGTGTTGCGAAAATAAAAAGGCAGGGTTACCATGCAAGCTTACTTCTGAAGGAGTAGATTTTGCAAAGGAGTGGTGATACTCGGCTAATACCGCCACTCCAGAACAGTCAAGGGGGAATAACAAAATTGGTCAACGATAAGAATGAAGCGAGTATCTTAATTATCAAAACAAACGCCTGCTCTCAAGACAACACGAACGAAAGTCGTCTAATCTTTGCCGAAAGAGCTTATTAGCTTATCCGACGATAGTGATTTCAGTTAATTATACCTAAATTTTATGACGGTTAAAAGATTTTTTATAATACAATTTTTTGTTAAATAGTAAGTATAAAAATTAACGAGTTTCTATAAAAATATATTGAGAATGTTTAAACATGTAGGGGTGCCTTTACGGATAAATACTTTGCGGACTTTTTTAAACTAAAATATATAAAATCTGAAATGATTTCAATAAGAATATTTTTAATTTGGCCCAGTTTAATAACCATCTTTGTAAATAATTAGTTTTTAATAGTCCTATTATAAATTTATAATAATATTTATAGCATCAAAATCTCTTTTTAATCGTTTATTGGGTCCAATCTATCTAACACTTAAATGGTGAACTACCACTTTTGTGGACAATAAAGACATATTAACATCGTTTAATGACTATGAAAATCTAGTGAACATAAATGTAATTGTTGTTGTACACTTGAAAAATTCAAAATTAATCAATAAGTCATTCATGAATAAAATTCTATTTGTTTTAGAGGCAAAAATAGTAACAGTGGTTGAATGCTCTATAAACATCTTGCGAAAAACACGCACTAAGAACTTTAAATAAATGTCTTATTATACCTCCTGGTAAATGAGTAATCGACAAAACAACACATTTTCTAGCGTAATTCATAATAAAAATTGCATGTCGTATATGTTAAAATGTATTCAGACTGATGAGCAGGTCACACTGCACGTTACATAAATTAAATACTAGATATAAATTTGTAACTGATAAAAATTGCATATTATCAATAATCTATCGAGATTTTAGACTAGTATAATTTCACTTTGCAAATAGAAAATTCAATATCTTGAAATAAGTTTATATTTAATTATAAATTGTTGTTATTCAGCACAAACTATGTTTCTTATTTAGATGTGCAAAATATGTACATAGTATTAATGTTGATATAACAAAGACGCTTAGATCAAACTAATGATATAAATCTGGAACAATTAGATTCGCATTATACATTTGTAAACTAATAGTAAACAGAAAATAAATAACAATATGATAAGAATTCAAAACAATGAAGATAAGAATAGTTATATTCCTAGTTAAGCCCGTAAAAATTGCATCAATTAATGCTGTTGATCTGTTGATGAAATTTGCATTTATAAAAAAAAAACAGCATAAAAATATATGTATTTGCATCCAATGCAACCTGAGGCGTTATTATACAGTCAAATATTACTTGATTATATGCAAAATCCAATATAAATCCGAAATTGGATTTGTCAATATAAATGATGAGAGTAAAATTGACTAAAAGTTACAAATTTTGCATACAAATCGGATCGGTACTTATTCAAATCCTCGAATGATCTTTAGAGAAGATTTAAATTCGAAGGTCAAAAGTTTCGTATCGCCAGTTCGATCCGAGTGAAGCCGACGGATCGCTCTTTCGTCTCGAGCTTCCATTCTCTCGGAGAGCGATTGATGACGGGATTTGCCTCCGGAGGAGGAGAATGGAGGAGACGAAAATAGAGATGGTAGGGCCGGGAGCGGGGATCTGGAAGCGCCGAGGGTCGGCAGACCTCACCTGTCGGAAGAAAGGATGGTCAACATTCGGAGTCGGGCTCGGGCTCGAATTCGACAGCGAATAGAGAGCAGCGCGCAGCTCTACAGCGAGACAACGACAAGCGCCCGCTGCCGACATTCGGCCTTCTTTGTTGTCCAACCGGCTTCGCGAGCAGACGCGTGTTCGGGAATCCTCTTCACCAACACGTCAAACCACCGTCATCGGCCAACACTAATTATTCGTTTTCAGCATGCATTACATTCAAATTTAAAAAATACATCATATTATTCATTTGAAAAATAATAAATTTAAATTATTCAACGAACTAATAAATAATGAACCTAAATATGAAAGTTCCAATTTTATACATTTAAAATGATTATGAAAATACTTGTAATTTTATAAATATACAGTTAACATAAATAAAACTAATAATATTTTATCTCAATTTTTACATCTCAAACAAATTATTATTATTTCATCTCAAATTATTATAATTTTAGCTTGTATCATATTTATATTTATTTATTTTGAATTTATGAAGAAAATATATTTTTTTCAATAGCACTAATTAAGACATATGATAAATTGAACTGGATTAACATCGAAATGAAACGAAAATTACGATGTAACAGTCCCATACGATCTAAATGAACAAAGGAAACCTCATTAATAAATAGATAAATAATATTTTAAGTGGTTAAATTCCAACTGAAAACAAAAGGGCTTTTTGTATTTATATTGCTCATTTACTCGATAAAGAATAAAAAACACATTTGAAATGATACATCAAAATTTGTATCGTTATAAAATTAATTTTAATAGAAACATCTGTCGAAATAAGTCATGGTTGTTATTTTGAAGGTGTGGTACTTAGAAACGTCGACAATCTGCCAGAATTGACACTTGGCTTGACGCGCCGGTTGGGTGCTTATTGGCAGGTTTGTTTTTAATAGTAAAAAAAGAGCGTGTTATAAATTCGAGATGAAATAAAAATATTTGACTTCTTTTGCATCTATTTAAATGTGTATTATTAAAATTTGCGTCAATATCATTATAACCTATAAATTTTTAAACTTGCATTGTTTGAATTAAAACTCTACCAAAAGAGTCGTTTCGTGTGTACAATAACATTTCGGATAAATGCGTATAAATCATATGCATTTCATGCTTATAATAACTCTTTTAAAATTCCGATTATTGCACGTGCAACATCATATTTTTATTTCATTTCTGAGAATTTTGCGTCAGAATTCAATAAGATTTTTATTGCATAGAAAACTATTTTCACCAAAACCACATGGAATTGAATATATGTAAAATTGTGATATATTAAAAAAAATAAAAATGTTCGCATAAAGACTAAATAATATTTGATTTTGAACAATTTACAGGATGGCGAAGCGCAGTCAACCAGAATGGGTACAACCCAGTGGAGCGGAGCGACCCACACTCAAGCTGTATAATAGTTTAACAAGGAAAAAAGAGACATTTATTCCACTCAATGGAAATAGAGTTACATGGTATAGCTGCGGTCCGACAGTATATGATGCGTCACATATGGGACATGCAAGGTAAGCACTATTACAAACATATTCAAATTTGTAATGTTTTTAATCAAATTTGCCATTGAGCATATTTACTAACATGTTTTTTTAATCAAGGTATATTTTTTATCATAAACAATTAGGCTTTTATAACAATAGATTATAAATAATTGTTAATCAGCTGTAAATGAGTTTTTAATTAGACTTGATAGACGACAGCTTTAGATATCAACCCTGCTTTACTTATTTATTCATTTAACCTTTTTCTATGTCAAAGAAAATTATTTTCATATTTAATTTTTTTACAGCATACATTTAAACTTCTATTATACAAACAAAGTAATCATTGTACGTGTGCATTTCTAAGTTTTATTTGAACATCTAAATTATGACAGAAGGTTGTTTCAAAAGATATTGAAAACAACTGATCAAATAAAGTATTGTTTGAATTATTTTTTTGTATTGAAACATGAAATACAGCACAACTTCTATTTGTAATTATTTTTCGTGATTATGTTTTTCCCACAAAACTGTTCACAGAAATATAATATCATCATTTTAAATTATTGTGTCAATATAAATATTTTCTCTGATGAATAAGACATTTAAATGACTTTGTTTTTTTCAGATCTTACATATCTTTTGACATATTAAGAAGGGTTTTATCGGATTATTTTGGTTATCAAGTGCTTTATGTAATGAATATAACGGATATTGATGATAAAATAATTAAGCGAGCACGTCAGGATTATCTATTTGACAAATACATATCAGAAGAGAATAATTTGGATGAAGTCTTAAATGATATCACAGTTGTTAAGGATTTATTTGAAACAACTGTTAAAAATACTACTGACCCGGATAAAAAAATTATGCTTACCAAAATGTGGACAAGGTATGAAATAATGCCTATAAGTTTTATAATAATATGCAAACTGCATTTGAGTAATAAAATATAACATTATATTAAATAGCATGATATTCACTAAAACAGTTCAAACACATTTGAGGTAATTTTGGACAATGACTTTTGAGAATTCATTTCTTCTTTTAGTAATAGGTGTTCTTTATGGGTTTTTATGAACTTCTAAATGGTGAGACCCTTATTTGCATTCTTATTTTCATTGTCAGGGCTAAAACCATTAGAAGACAACTGTTAGAACTTTTCAGATTAACAACAATGATTAACATTTCAATTTGGCTTTTAATTTTGTCGATAATTATAACATTAAACATTTTTTATTGTATTGGTTTAAATGATTATTTTATAGCAATTTACATGAAATATAGCTATTTATAAATAAAATGTTTTTACAAATTCATAGCATGATATCTGCATTGGATTCGTTAAAAGAAGCAGTCAAATCAAACGATGAAGCAAACATAGAAGCAAAAAAATCAGAATTTTTGATAGCATCGAAAGATCCTATTTGCCAATGGTTAGATAAGAAATTGGGTTCGACTGTACAAGAAAATAATATATTTATGAATTTGCCACGATTTTGGGAGAAGAAATTTCAGAAGGATATGACCGATTTAAATGTAAGTTCGTTAAAAATAGATAATATGTAATTTCACATTAATTTACCACTGTTATGTCAATGTTAATAATTAATATACATAAACTAATCGATACTCAGCGCGTTGCCACCACAGAAGTAATAATTATAAAAATATCGCTTGTTGGTTTTATTATAAATATGAACAAACATACAAACATTGATTTTTATATATAAGATCTACTATAAGCTAATTGTTTTATATCTATATTATTTGAGAAAGTGCAAACAATAAGTTGACAAAGTTTTATCGCAATCGAATGAACGGTATGGCAATGCATTAAATACGGACGAACAAACATTAATTTTTATATATTAGACTTTTTTGCTATCTTCATCACTTCCGTCTTCGTTCCCATAGACAAGCTAGCTATGTAGACATGTAATTTCGTTCGTTATCGTCGAAAAATTGAACTCATTTTCACCAGAAGTAATTTTTTCGTCGTGTTCTATGCTTATTGGGTTCAGTAACATTGAGAGAAATATTCTGATTGCCAAGAAAATTGAGCTCGAACATACGTCGAAGGCAGAGTCCGATCCGCGGTTGCGAGTTATTGAGATAAGTCATTTTTGTAGCCATATAATACATTGTGTCACTTGACACCTCATAACATGATCCACAAAAGGTTAGGAGTAGACTCGTGAAGGGATATTCGTTTCCCTTTAATGGTATTATGTAAATGTATTTAATTACTTTCATTTTTATAACTAATAGGTCTTACCTCCTGATGTGTTAACAAGAGTGAGTGAATATATACCAGAGATAATAAGATTTATCCAAAAAATAATTGCAAACGGGCTTGGATACGAAGCAAACGGATCAGTCTATTTTAATGTAGGAGAATTTGATAAAAGAGATAATCATCACTATGCCAAACTTGTTCCTGAAGCATATGGCGATACTAATTCTTTATTAGAAGGAGAAGGTATTTTTCATCTAATTATTTACTTTAATTCGTGTATAAAAATTGCGATTAATACATATTTCAATTATAGGCGATTTGACGACTGAACATTCTGAAAAGCGTTCACCCAATGATTTTGCATTATGGAAATGTTCCAAGCCCGGTGAACCATCGTGGGAGTCTCCATGGGGACTAGGAAGACCAGGGTGGCATATTGAATGTTCGGCAATGGCTTCTGAAATATGTGGAAATTCACTCGATATCCACACTGGCGGCGTCGATCTAAAGTTCCCACATCACGATAACGAAATTGCTCAAAGCGAAGTACGATTATAATAAAAAAAAAATTTCAACGCGCTTTTGAGACGTTGAAACTGGCTAATTGATATTTTTATATTATTCAGGCATATTTTGATAACGACGGTTGGGTCTCATACTTCTTGCACACGGGACATTTAACAATAGCAGGATGCAAGATGTCGAAATCGTTAAAGAATTTTATAACCATTCAAGAAGCGTTACAAAAGAACTCTGCTACTCAGCTAAGACTAGCATTTTTATTACATTCGTGGAAAGATACTCTTGACTATTCACCTAACACTATGGAAATGGCCGTTCAATATGAAAAACTTTTGAATGTACGTGTACATATTATATTTGAGATTTGATTATATTATTGTCTTAATTTAAAATGGATTTTATATTTAAGGAGTTCTTTTTGAGCATTAAAGACGCAATAAGATGTGGAATGGGCGCTGGAGAAGGCGGTTGTTGGAAAGAACCAGAATCTCAGCTCTTTACCAAGCTAATGGCTACGCAAGATCTTGTTCATAAAGCTCTCTGTGGTACATTTTTATTTATACATATTTTATAAAGCTAATGTTACGCATCGCTATATAATTAGTGTACGTTTGATTTTTTTATACAGATAATGTAGATACAAGATCTGCACTGGATGCTGTTAGAGATTTAGTATCTGCAACCAATTTGTATTTGAAACTTAAAAATGGAGCACCAAATACAATAGACGCACCTAGTGCCCCGTTATTAGAACGAGTCGGTTTATATGTAACAGATTTGTGTCATATGTTTGGAGCGATAGAAGGTCCCAAAGGAGGCATTGGATTCCCCATACGTCAGAATACTAACGTTGATGTAATATATATATATTTTTAATATAATGGAATCTTATGAACATCAATAACGAGGCTCTTATTTTTAGTTTGAAAATATAGTGATGCCATATGCTAATGCTATTTCATCATTCCGGCAATCTGTTCGCGACGTGGCGAGATCTATGAAAGTCACAGACATTTTAACTTTATGTGATACATTAAGAGACGATGTTCTTCCCAATCTTGGTATAAGATTAGAAGATAAAGAAGGTTTTTATTAAAAAAATAATAAAACGGTTATTGTAATTTTTTGTGTGTTATATTTGCGTTTTTTATACTTGTTTAGGTCGAAGCGTAGTTAAACTCGCATCCCCGGAACAATTATTGAAAGAAAGGGAAGATAAAAAACGAGTTGAATTAGAAAAGCAAGCCGAGAAAGAAAAACGGAAACAAGAGCAATTAGCATTAGAAAAATTAAAGGAAGAACAAAAGAAAATTAAACCGGAAGAAATGTTCTTAAAAGAAACCGATAAGTATTCGAAATTCGATGAAAAGGTATTTAAATTACGCTTTTAAATTAGGTTTTTCTATCGAAATTTATTAACGTACGTTTTATAATTTTTTTGTAGGGTTTACCCACTCATGATCATCTGGGACAAGAAATAAGCAAAGGATTGTTGAAGAAATTGCAGAAACTTCAAATTACGCAAGAAAAGAAATATAATGAATACAAAAATTCGTTAGCGAATTAAACATTTACGTTTCTATATAAAAAATTACATTCATTTTACATGCATTTTAGTAATTATTATAAGCTCAGTTCTATACCAGTTTTCATTGTATTGTACTCATACGTATCTGGCATAAAAAGTATTGAAAAGATTTTTAATATTATGGATAAGTATTACGGATATTTTTAGTATGCAAATAAATCAAACTAAAAGTGGTCAATCAAAGATATTAATATAGTATATTTTTATACTTATAACATGATAGATTTTTTATATGTAATTATCGTTGATATAAATCCATTGTGAGCCCTTAATTCTCGATAATTGTATCCCACACATTTTTCAGATATCCCAAAATCCAGCTACGTTTTTGCAAGACTTAATTATTATTTAAAGTGTATTTTGAATCAAAATTATTTTCAGTATTTTATTTGAATATCAGTATTTTTAGATGAAAAAATTATACATTACATCAATGAAGATATTATTTTTACGACTTTAGTTAAATTAAAAATATGTAAATAAAATTGAATGCATTTGTATGATTTGATTTTTCTTTTTAATACAATGATATTTAATAAAGCGAATTGGCACAGCAGCATCTCTTTTCATATCATGCATGTTCCTTTTATAGAATATCACCGGTCGAGCGATACCATCTGATTATATAATAAATCTGTTTACACAATTGTATGCGATTAAATGAACAATGATTTTTACGCTTCGCTATAATAAAAATACTGTTTAAAAACACAAATTTTAAAATTTTTTAAAGAGTTGTTTAATATTAAAAACTTTTAGAATTGTGTTTATAAAATCAATTTTCATGTTTTCAATATCTTTATTTACAGCAATATAACATGAAAATATCGGTCGTTTTTATCGATAAAAATTAAATGATCATTTAATATTAAAATTTAGCTTAGTTATAATAAAAATATTATTGTGCTTTATATATTTATATGAAATTTTGCATGTGACAAAATATATTCGATATCCTTTGCGAATGCACGACTTTATGTTGAAATATTTTTTCAGTAATTTTTAATCAATTAAATTTATGCCAAGTTTATAATTAATTTATGTCTCGTCTCGTTAAATTAGTTCGAGTAAATATGAGTAAAAATGTTTTTTTTAATGTCGGCGAAGGCGATAATATGATTAACTGTCCATCATTCACGCTGGTAATTCATTGTCCTATGGGACAAATTGTTTGCTTTCACAGTGATTTTCATAAGAGTGCTTTAAAATTTGTATGAAAAAGTAAGAATGAAATTTGTTTAACTTATTGAATAGAACGTTTATACCGGAAGAGGCGCTTTAAATTGATCATTATATGATACAAATGATCAAATATTTTATGCGTAATAATGTATTTATCTATGTGTCTTCAGAGTCAAGCGAGTCATGATTTCATGAATAAATTAAATTATGGCCGCGGAACGACCCGATGTGAAAATTTCGAACGCAATAGGAGCCGTTACAGATATTTCGAGGTATTGATGAATTTTAGCATAGCTATACATCAATTTGAATTAGAATTAAAATTTGTCGGTGGAAAATCTTCAAACGGAAAAGTTTTCCACGCAATCTGAGTCGAGGATGCTGTGGAACACTCTCATAACAAGTTTAAAATATATCTCACAAGGAGCGGAGTAATTACTTACAAAATTTATAAAAGCGGGTTTATATTTTGGTATCAGGGGCAGAAAAAATCCAATCTCGCTTTTCCATTAATTATTTAAATCTCATTAAACTCTGGCAAAGTTGTGGGCACCGCCAGCGCCGTCAAAGCAACTTTTTATTTTAATGGGATGTGACACAGTGGCGTACTCGCTGACGACGACAAATAATACCGACCCTGTGCTGGAAACTACCCCTGCTCTTCCTTTAATTGTTGGCGTCGTAAATTAATAAAACAGCCTAATTCTGATTTCAAATCCCAAGGGTAGCAACGCTGAAAACCTGAACCATGACGCTCGACAAGAAATCTTGTTTGATCTCGACAAATTCTTCCAGCCTTATTCCATTCTTCAATTAGCCAGCTATGGGCCTCTTCAATGTCCATTCACAGGAAGGGGTTACATCCATCTCATCTGTATCATAAATTCACCTTCTCATACGCTCGATATTGAAGGTAGCATTACCACTGAGTTTCATTTCGAAGCTCACCCAGTGGATATCCTGAATTAACGTATTGACGAACGCTCTAGACGACCTTTTTTAATTCTACTGGAAAGGGCTTTCGGGAACGCAGAGTCCAG
This sequence comes from Stenopsyche tienmushanensis, assembly GCA_008973525.1. Lineage (NCBI taxonomy): Eukaryota > Metazoa > Arthropoda > Insecta > Trichoptera > Stenopsychidae > Stenopsyche > Stenopsyche tienmushanensis. Next base: position 839,364 of record WACJ01000139.1, read on the forward strand.
TCCCTCTTTTCCTCGCTAGGACGTTGTCGGACTAGGATGAAGACATACATGACGCTTAAATGCATCTTGGATTCACTTCTATACCAACTGAGGGTGTCTTTCCGTCCACGTGCAAGTTACCAGAGCGAATTCGAGACTGAGTGCTTTCCTATTTTAGGTCAAGCCTCTCAGTTCGGTAATTTCAAAGCGATATAGAAGGCAACGGAAGACTATGCTGTTAACGTAGCAAAGTGAAATTCTTCATATGCTTCTCCTCAAGCCTGTCTATTTGGTGTTCTTCTTGTCCTTGTTCTGTTCCTAAGCTTCTTGGCTCCGAACCGGTAAGGTTCATCACGCTCCATATTGTTGCATATTGTTACTTTTGACAGCTACTCTTTCATCGGTTGCACTTTCAAAGCTTTCCTATAAAATGCTATCAATAACAAAAACATTATTCAGTGTTGAAAGATGACTTACAAGTGATTGTTAGCCTAAAAGTGTGATCACTTCACTGCAGTAATGGGCATGCTAGTAAACCATGCACAAGAAACCACGTTCGTGGAATCCGCCCATTACATGCACTTGATAGTGAAGCCAGCATGATCTCTAAGTTTTATTTGTAAACACTTGCCCAGTATTTTCGTGACCATTTCAAATACTGAACAGTATTTAGTCCAAAAGATTGGAATATTTCTAGAGACGTCCATGTTGACTTTACTGAAAAGAGTTTTCTGGAGTACATGTAATCAAATTTCTCTTTTTTTTGACTTGATTCGGACTTGATTCCGAACTTCAAAAATCTTCTCAAAACTTCCGATCTCTCAAATTTGTTGGTCCGATAAGATTTTTTCCACAGTCTGTATTTAAATCCAAACCTTTATAATGAGTAATTGAATCCAAGAATAAACCCATAATCGATGGAAGATGAACCAGATTGTATATTATGATTTTTTGCTTATTGCAAAATTTTCAATGTGATCCAAACACACTGTTATTTTTTTTTGACGGATTGACTATTTTTCAAAACCAATATTACATATGGATTGTGTAGAAATGAGGGATGAAATCAGATAAATCTGTAATCGATATTCATCTAAAATACCCTCAAATTTGTTTATATATGATATGTATGGGATACCAATTAGATGTTGTCCAAAATTATTTTCGTATATATTTTTTGGTGTAATGGGGTTGTAACAGGGATGGTGTGCGCCACTGGATCATTGCCATATCAGACAGGAAGGCCGCGGCTCACAGGAGCGCTTCGCTAATCGCAAAGTTTTTAATCGCTTCAAACTTAGGCGAAATTGCGTAAACAATATGGGCACACGATCCCTCAAAGTACAATGAAGTGAAGATAAGTTTTGGGCCATTCTGGAGCTTTGCGACCCCAAAGTACCCGAGTGATGACATTTAGCCAAACCTCTTTAGAGGACACTAACGGCTTATAATAATTCAAGGAGAGGCATATTGAAAATTAATATAATATACCACCCTCTAGGAAGCGGGGAGGACTTTAAATCTAGCTTGGAATAATTTCCCGATGGTCGCCCGAAAGCTCATAATTTCTTCGTAGGTTCTTTAATTAGTCGAAGTATTCGCTTTTTTTGGATGAATAAATCACTATGTAATAAAAAATAAAATTGCTTGAGAGCGTGACTAATAAACTTTTATCATCTTTTGCATACAGAACTAACAATGTAGGCTTAGTATAGGCTTGCTACGATATCAGAGGGTTATAATAGAAGGGGAGTATTCAATGCATTGAAATGCTTTGTAAATAGTTCAGATTTTCTATTTTTTAGTATAGAATTTAATGGCATGATTTTAAGTGAGAAATATCATATTTGTCACAAAATTTTATTTTTGTTAGAAAGCTCAAACATCTGATTTATTTTCTTACATGATTACAATCACGCTCTAATAATTTTTCAATAAACAAAATCATATTTGATTGAAGCATTCCATTAATAATTTGAAGCAGCAAGTGCTTATTAAAACGCAAGAACCTACGCAGGTCATGATTGAATCAACAGTTGACGTCAAAGTTCGCTTTGTATTCATAATTTTGAATCATGTTATTAATATTAAGTTAGTTATATCTATTAATATTAATAATTAATATATTAGGTTATCCGGAAAGAAATCCATTATTTTTTGTCAGTTTGAATTTATTTATATTATACGTCAATATAAAATATAATCGCATTCATTATTAACAACTAACTTCCAATTTTTCGACAAGTTTTATATTCTTTACTTATATTAATGGAAACTGAATGATTTCAACTGAAAATTAATGTATGCTCTAAAGATCGAAATAGGTAGTAATCAGTAGGTGTTATATTGAAAATATCTGCAGACAATTCGTGCAGCATCCAAATCAAATTAATTACTATTGAAAATACAATATATTAAATATTATTATAATATTTAGAAAAATATACGAAGATATATATAAAATACCCAACCTAACGTATAGATGTCGATAGTTGTTTTTTAAAAAACACTATGAGAGACAGTGTTTGCCTTATAAGTTTTAAGATTCTCAAGAAGAAGAAGGAAAAACTTACTAGATTTTGTAACTTAAAATTACTAGTTAATAACTAACTAGCTAAGATAGCAGCTTAAATTAGTAATATTCATAAATATATAATTTTTATGGATAGACTTCTTCTAGACTCGTTCGTGACCTCATTTGGCGTGAACCGTCTATGTAAAGCCTCTAAAGGAACTTCCGTGATCAAAGATGGCCTTAAATACACATTTATCCATGAAAGTGCTGCAAAAATCACAAGGTCTGCGTGTCCATCTAGTCCGCTTTTCGGACCGCTGATATTACGAATGAGCGCCTCGCGATTGGGTGCAACATCCGAACATGCCTACAGAACGATTACGAACTCTCGTTACAAAACGAAGTTGTCCGAAGAAGACTGTTGTTTAAAGAAGAGAGGAGAGGAGAGGGTTGTTTAAGCTCTTATCTCAAAAATTCTGCATACAATATCGAATTTTTGCAAAAAATAAAGCTGAAGAACCATAAAAGACAATTACACAGTTTCTTAAAATATTAATAGGAAATTATTTGAATAATTACATAATTGATATATAAAGATAATAATTGTTATAAAGATATATAAAGATGTTAATTGATAAAGGTTAATATAGATTTAGAATAATATATATTACGATATAAAATTGGAGAAAAGAAGACTTAAGTATGAAAACGTACATCATCCACACGGCTAGAATCCTTATTAATAATAGATCTTACTAAAAGATAAATTTTCCTCTTAATTAATAATTTTGTCCTTTAGTATTAAATTAAATGTCTATTTTATTCAATTGTAATTTTTTTTGTTTGCAATAAAAACGTGTGAAGATTAATATGTTCGGAAAATTTTATTTTTGCTCAAGTTATCGCTACGATATTTGTATTGACAGAAATGGTTTCTATTTTTAATAATATGATATCTTATGGATTTAGCTCTATAGAGGCGTTTGATAAAATTATTCTGGTTCATAGGGCTGTTTTTATTTACTGTCTGTTGATATGGAAAATACAATTGATTCGACATTTTGATTATGCGTTAATAATTAGAGGAACAGTATTTGGACTAAAGCTTCAATATTTAACGAATCTGCGTTTGAATGTGATCATAAACGTGACCTGAATAGATTCTCGTTTTTATATGCTCACTCACTGCTCGAAATTATTGTTAAGCTTCTCCTATTGTAAAACATTATACAATAACTAATTCATTCGTGCAAGCGATTTAGTAATTTTTGCTCTTTAATCGATAATTTATTTTGTCAATGTATGTCTGTTTGAACTATTGGAAGATATTTGAATTTAATAGTGCCCTATGCCCTATTAAGATAATTTATATACGTATATATATTTAATTTTGGCGATATAAGCGAAAATGATGCAAATGTATCGCATAGACTCTCATCCATGAGTTAAATAAATATTTGCTCCCAATATATTTATACTAATTACGATACACAATGGAACAAAATTCAGAAACCATTAAAAACCTTTTTAAACTCGTATATAATATTTAAATTGGGATTAATAATTAAGGGCGGAAGTAGAACGAGTTCTAATCATTATTTATGTCTGAGCAGAATTTGCTCGAGCATCTCGTGTATATAAGTATATAAGTTTTGAATCATGTTTATTGTTATTAATGATTTTAGTCAATTTAATGAAAATTGTTTGCTGTATTATTTTTCGTATGAATTTCGAGCTTTCGGGGTAGTTATTTGTATCCAAAGTGACTATGAAAATTTTAAGGGCTAATTGGTGCGAACATTGCCTCGTCATTTGCGCCCCTCCCCCCCGTTCTTAATTGCCGAAGAGCAATAAAAAGCAAATCGCTCATTTGCCAAGCGAAGGATGTCGTAATTATTTCAATGCAAGACGATATCCTTGCCGAGTACATACACACGGCAGGCGAAGAATTGGAAAAACTCATTACGAATTTCCCCGCCGTACAAAATAAACGTATAATTGCGAAACCGATCGTCTTACATTCCCGGTATTTGCCCGCTCGATTTTCCTCTGTTTTCCGCGCTCCTTCCTCTCCTTGGGCCGTGTCGCGAAGAGGGGTGCGGGTGGAGACTCGCAACGGAAGGAAGGGAGGAAGGAAGACGAGGGGTGGATGCCTAAGTAATTTCGCTTAAGAACTCTAAACGTAATTAGTCTGGGGTGGGCGATGGGAAGGGCTTGAAACTTTGAGAGGGTTGTATTCGCGCTCGGTATATTTACCAACCTATTACCGCGTACGTTGTTAAGGGTGTGCCCTTCGAGTCTGGGCCTGCCTCCCCTACACCTTCATTTCTTGTAAATTGCGGCCGGGTTTCTGTTGCACGATATCAAAGGACAACGAATTAAACAGCTACACCTTCAGAATAAAGACGGCACCTTTGGAGCCACTTTTAAATGTCGCCCCCTTCACCAACCAAATTAACTTTGACCGTTCTCAGAGGAGACCCAATATCAAACTCTATGACCTTATGTTCCACTGGCGACATGCTTTTCAATTAACCTCTTTACCGTTAAAATTAAATTAAATAGTGTTCGAGTCTGAAATTGTATCGAGGCGGTCCAACAACAGAGAGGCACTTAGCTCGGATGACCATATTTCATCGTGTTGATTCAATTATTCGTAACGGAGAAGGGCGAGGAGACATTCGATTTGCATATAAAAATATACAATATCTTCGAAATGTCTTATTTTTGCAATTGTAAATGTGTAAAGTCGCAATTAAAAGCAAGATAACGGATATAGCGAGCAATCACAAGATGAGAATTTTCTGCGCCTACATTACTAAATAATTTACAATATAATTAAAATATACATTTTTAGATCCTAATACTTTAGAGGAGGTCCTGTCCAATTCAGTATTTAATTTTTAGATTCAGGAAATCAAAGTAAACTTATATGGAGACTAAAAAACGAAAATATTAATACTTCCGATCTTCCAAATATGGTGATTTTTTCTAATATATCAACACAGTTTTTGTATTTAAAAAAGCGTTTTTAGAGAGGTTGGTTTGTGTATGAATTGTTTATGTATTATTAAGTATATTAAAACTCAGTAATAACTCACAACAAAATGCTTACAAAGCTTTAGCAACTTTATTTAAAGTTTTCGCTTATCTGACTTGGCAATTTTTCAATTTTCTGTTTAAGACTATTATTTTCAACATATAAATTTTCTTATTTTTAATACTCTGGACCTCAAATGCGCGATCCTTGCATTTCTATATGCACGAAGTGCTTATTAACCAATTGATACAGCTTTTTCATATCCTATCTTACACAATACATGACAAATAATGGGCGGATTCCACGAGCGTGATTTCTTGTGCATGGTTTACTAGAATGCCTATTACTAGGGCCGTAACAAGGGCGTGGTAAAACGTGCGCCCGCCACGGGCGCAACTGGGCTTGGGGCGCAAAGCGTAGAATACCATTTTACTTACTTACTACGATCAATTGTAAAATTTAACCAACCCACCCGATCAGTCTTTTTCAGACAACTTCGTTTCATAATGAGAGTTTGTAATCGTTCTGTAGACGTGTTCAGGTATGACATCCAATCGCGAGGCGCTCATTCGTCATATCAGCGGTTCGAAAAGCGGACCGATTGGACGCACAGATCTTGTGTGGCTATTCCGTCCTCTTTTTGGATTTTTTACGGCATTTTCCATGATCTCTACAGTTACGGAAGGAATGTAGCGTCTAGATACTTTAAATCTTAGGATTTCAGGGGGAGGGGACGGAAGTTAGATATCTACCACGGGCGCTTCATATCCTTGTTACGGCTCTGCCCTTTACTGCGTTGAATACCAACAAAATACTACCCAAAACAGTTGCCTATTATTACAAAACGCTATTATTGCGAACATCAACACCACAATACTCGTTATAACCGATGTCCATTGAGTTCTGATATATTTATAATGTATTGCGCTTAATATTAATATATTATTCGATACCTGGACAATGAGATACAATGGAAGATATCGTCCTTTTGATCTTTCAAGTCGCAAAGTGTTTATAAATTTTAAAAATATTCAGTCCATTTAAAATTATTCATGAATGGGGTATGAATAATTTTGAAAATATTAGAATGTTTTAATTAGATAAAAAACGCCTTTTTGTTTAATATTTTGACCTTTATGTCTGGAGTGGGGTCGCTCGATACCCCAACATTTGCGCTAATGAATTTCGCCCCGATTGATTCGTTTGGGTTTTATAAAGACGTATTCGATTTTTGAATTTATATCGACGTGGATTTAATTCGACCCCATCGTAATTTCGTCCCTCGAATGTCGCCCGAATCGCTTGTGTGTGGCGTCTTAATTAGTTAGCCATTAATGATTCGCCAGTAAAAGTTTTCGGCGATTTTTCAAAAAGCTCTCCTTGTCAAAACTTTGTTGAATTAGTTCAAAAGGAAGAATTTAATAAAATGGCTTTATTGTGTGAAAAATGATAAATTACCTTATATAATGCTCATAAACTATTATTCCTCGGGAAGTTTTCGTCCAAGTCGACAGCGAAAAACAATGCTTGATGGTATTGGTCGACTTTTATTATTTTATATCCCAATTAATAATCGATTTTGTATCAGATTTTATGTATTTATTAATAAAATCGTGCGTTCAAATCGCCAAACAAATTTTATTAAAAATCATGGATTGATCAAATTTATTCAATAATCGATTAAATGTATATTTATTAATAATAATTAATTAAACATTGATTTATATTATTTCAATACTGTGGAATTGCAATAACAACAATAAAAAATATATATCTGGAGATGTGCAGATTCTATTAAAATGAACGAGGCAATCATATTATCAACGTTAATTCGCCACGTCTCGCAATCATACATCATCGAATTAACATTTATTTTTTTATATGTTTATTTTATAGGTTCACCCCCTGTCAAGCCATACAATTAACGGCCATAACCATGACTTTTTTCATGTGATACGAAATTTCATTAAACACGCCTATGCCACACACCTGTAAAGGCTAATAGGTAGGCGCGTGTGCTTCCGTACGTCACTTGTTTATGTAAGAAAATTTAGTAAGTTTACATAATTATGATATATTAATGATGTAAAAGGGGAAATGTGGCGTCCACCGAGACGACGCCCTGCGTCACGGCGGAAGAAATGTTGGTTGGAAATTAGTGGGGGCGAGGGTGGAGGAGCAACCCCCGGAGCCCCCAAAGCACCCAAACTCCACCGCCCCCAGCCACCGCCCCAACTCACCCCACCTGCCCATCTCCGCTCGCGTATAAAGGAAAAGAAGCCTTCCCACCATAAAACTCTTTTCATTTCTTAATAATGAATAGCGGTTCACCTATATGTATACATATAATGGGTGCGTAACTATCTAAAGTATGAACGTAACAAAAAAGGCGTTTTACTCTTTTATATATTTCTGAGGAGGAACGACTTTCAATTTAATATTAAACTTGCATTCGAAAAGAAATCTCAAAGGGGGAGGCTCCGGAATTATTAAATTCGAACTTACGAACTTTATTAACGTCGGATTAAAAAAATGTTCCGGGGGCCTATGGGAATATTTAAGTAGTTGCTTCGACCTCGGGATAACTATCCTTTTGGCTCGCGCTGATGAAATTTGAATTTTAAAAATCGCGGATGGAACTTTTACAGATCTTCAAACATGCTTAAATTCAAATCCGCCCCCCTTGTTGGTGTAGCATCCCTTTGAGCGGCCGGCGATCGTTGAGATTTTTATTTTGTGGACGATTGCCTACAGTATTGGGAATTGCGCAACAATTTAATATCAATCGATATTAAAAAAGCCTCATTGATATGTCGTTGGTGTTTCCGTGGGAACGATCGTATGCTATCGTATTAATAATTTAATTGTGTTTCATATACAAGGTGTTTTGCACATCGACCGGCAAAATTTGTTTGGAGATTAGGGAGATCTTTAGCTACGTTTCACACAAAGGCACCAAATATCCTAAATATTAGGGTTGTCGAAATAGATTTTTTTTCAACATTTTCAAAAAATATCCAAAATTTCACCTTTAAATTGTCATAACTTTTTAATCTGCGGTCGTAATAGCACGAAATAACTGTTTTTGTATTTTGCAATGTATTTTTCTTCTAAACAAATATTTTTTTATGTAATGGGTTTAAAAAAAACACCCTTATATTATACCCTTTCCAACAACATGCTATATCATACAAATTATTCAATAAATCGTTAAACTTGAAGAGGTACCAGTTTGGCAGGGTCAGGGCCAAAAAAATACTTTTTATGCTTAAGATGTTTTTATTAAATTTATTTACAAAATTTGTTCAAATTCTGCTTTGTATACATACACGACACGTTAATTTACCTTTGTTGTGTAAATGAATTATTTTGTCTTTAGACAAATAAATCCAGTGGTGTCAGATCTTAAGACCATGCGAGCCACGGAATAGTGGACGTCCCCAAACAAAGAAATCCAGTGGTGTCAGATCTTGAAACCGTGCGAGCTACGGAATAGGTCCTCCAAAAGAATTAATTACATTACACAGATGCTCAAAAAATAAATCCTAATTAAGTAATTAATAATATTAGTTAATAAGCGCCGATTTCGCAAAAATTAAAAAGGAAATGCTATTTCAGACAACTACAGTTGAAATAAAGAAAAGATGTAGTGCGTACATACGAAGCAGAGGTGACCAATTTGCATTTTTTGTGACTTTGAAAGCTCAAAACTAATATTCTATAAACCAATTGCACAAAATAATAATTTATTTAGATTAAAAATACGTTGCAAAATACAAAAAACAATTATTTATTGCTATTACGACCATATATTAAAGAGTTATGATGATTTAAAGGCGGAATTTTGGGTATTTTTTCAAAATGTTGTAAAAAAAATTATATTTTGACAACCCTGACACTTAAGACATAGATCCTATGTGTAAAACGTAGCAAAATACCCCGCTAATCCCCAAAAAAAATTAATTAACTAAAAATCCCCAAAACAACAATAATTTAATTAAATTGATTCAACTAAAGCAAATCAAACATGTTGATTTGACTGGTATTTATCATAGAAAATTAGGAGAATTTCTGAACTTTTATCGTAAAGGTTCGGATTCAAATTTGGGCTGTAAAATGAAAGGGCAAATAAATATATCCCCATTTATCCAAATATAACACTTAACAATGATAAACAATCAATATTGACATCGCAATAATGATTGGAATAGTGTTTAAATCTCTCGGTGTCAAACAACGATATATCGTCGTTTGGTAACACTTGCACAATGTGCTAACGACGATATATCGTGGCTCTAATATATTTTAATCGTCCTCCTAATGATGTTTATTTTGTACAATAAATATAATTGTTTTGTATAATTTTGATGGCGACATAAGGGCATTAAGAATATTTCTCGGCAATGGGAATGTTGATAATTATTTTTTAGGTGTATTTAAATATTTTTCTTTTTCGCAAAGTAGGGATGACATCACTTTGCCATTTTAGTCTTAAGCGCTCTTACTTTGTCAAGTAAAAAGAAGTGACGATGCATGATGAAGATTATGCACAAGTCTTGACAGAGTAATGTAGCATTGTTTACGCCTCGTATACTCTCTGTTAATATCTTTTATTCTTCCCCAAATTGCCGACAAGTGGAAGATGAAATGTGGAAAAATATATTTGTGCTCTTGTCTGGTTCATTTTGAGCCTTGAATATATCGATATAATATGAAATTATTAATATAGATAGGTATTTATTAGCGTCGTTCGGAGAGTAGTGTCCGTGCGTACTACTACTTGACATACAGTGAGTGTTTAGGAGAGCTTACCCGCTCTCCAGGACCTAACTTTTTCCGGAGGAAAAGCCTTCCAGGACGGTCGATTTAACATAGCCCATTCATATTGGAATTTTTTTCAGAAATAACACAAAGCCAGTGCCTTTGAAAACTTAATGCTCGGAAGGGATTGCTATATGGACACAGCACGTAGGGCACCTCAGCCGCCATGTGTCACAATATCTCACAAATCTAATTTAATCCCTCTCGCATACTAAACATCAAAAGACCTCCTCGACCGAATGGCCACCAAGGTGAGGCCATCCTCCGGTCTTATCGAAACATTGTGTTTTCATAACTTTTACTCCATTACCCTCGACTTCGTTGCCTACCAATCAAAATGCCGCAGTTACTACCATACAAACCTTAAAGAACAAATTCGCCCAAAAAAATGATACTTTCCAATGCTGAGACCCTATAAGAAATACAATTAGGGTTCAACAAATTTTCTATTAGACCAAATACACGCTAGACTTTTCTTTGATCGTTTAGCATCGGAGCAAAATCATCGATTGAATCATAAATGGCTTTTATTGCGTATCATTTGATCAATTTAGCATAGATTTCCTCGTGACAATCGACGTTAATCGATTATACAATAAGTTGACCCTCGTTAATGAAGATTTGTTCCCGTTTCATTGGAAGTCAATCGAATCAAACCTGATGTAAATTTATCAGATTCGAGCACAAAAATAGACGCGATGAACTATTTAAATTGTTCATAATTTTGGATCCATTCATTAGGTTTTAAGCAATGAAAAATATCAGATTAACATCGCACACATAAGAGCTTTTTAGAGAAAATCCTAGGCCTGGGACAACTAATATTTTAGAGGCCCTATAAAATTAAAAATTTGAATTTTGTCCCGCTTTGCTTTCATTTATATTTTGGTCTAACATATTGAGTTGCCAAATTGAGACCCCTAATATTACGAGGCCCACGGCAATAGCTTCTTCTGATAGATCAAGTATTGGTATAGTGGCTTAGATCCTGGACACTTATTATAACGGTTCGGGTTCAAATTCAGATTGTGATTAAAGAAAAGAAGAAGTGTCTATCTGATCTTTCTAGTGTAGATAATTTCTTCCAACGCGTCTGTTGCAACTCAGCCCTGAATCTGAGACGGCTCGAGCGAGTCTGTATGTGAGACTTTGGCTAAGAACGAAGCTGAAAGTCGCCAAATGTACATACAACAAAATCTGCTAAATTCATCTAAGCAATATTTCAAATAAACACCATTATTAACCATTCACATCAGATACGTATAAAATTCATTATTGCGAATAAATACCTGCAATCCAAATCATGTCCAGATCCTTGCTTTGTTTGTAGCCAATCGCTGCTTGAAATTATTGGCGGACTTTTGATCAAACATGATTATCTTTCTCATCCAAGAATATTCAAATTCAAAATTTAAGCCTACTTGGGAATATCTGCGTCTGTATTTATCGCGAAAAATGACCATAATATGTTAACACTTGATTTGGCTTTTTTGAAAATGTATTTATTTTCTTGACCGGGAGATATTTTATTCATAAAAAGCATATTTTTGAAACTCCAATGGTCTAGTGCAGCGATCGGCAATCTTTTAGGATTCACGGACCACTAAATGGATTAAAACTCAAAACTTAGGCCCCATATCTTAAGTATCAGGGTAATCGAGAGAGATTTGAAAAAATACCCAAAATTTCACTTTTGAATCATCATAACTTTTTAATTTGTAGTCATAATAGCACGAAATAACAGTTTTGTATTTCGCAATGTATTTTTGATCTAAATAAATTATTATTTTATGCAATTGGTTTATAGAACTTTAGTTCTGAGCTTTCTAAGTCGGCAAAATCGGCGCTTATTACTTCAATTAGGATTTCTTTTTTGAGTACCTTTGTTATATAAATTAATTATTTCGGTGGACCTATTCCTTGACTTGCACGGTTTCCAGACCTGACACCACTGGATTTCTTTGTCTGAGAACGTACCCTATTCCATGACTTGCACGCTCTCTAGATCTGACACCAATGGATTTCTTTACCAGGGGACGTAAAAAAAATTCTTGCGGATCCTCACTTTGTCGACCGTTGGTCTACTGGATGGCCAAATTCCTTCAATATAAACGCTGTATGTGATAAGTAAGTTGATCATATGTACTTTATCTTAGAAGACAATCCTCTATTTTAGCTTATTAACATTTACCCATTATTATTTTATTTATATAGTTTTGTGTTTCATCGTCTGAATAAAACTGTGATTATGTCTTTGAATTTAAAACTGTTGCACTGACTAAATTATCAATGCAATTAGGAAATTAATATATAAATCGAATGCGATATAATATTTATCCCGAAGTATGAATAAATCCCGTCGAGGAATTAAAAGTCATTCACGAAGATTAATTAATGAAAACCTTAAAGCGATTACTGAGTCGGACCATAAAGAAATTTATACACACTATTGTTAATTCTTTGAAATTCCCTTAAGACGATGGCTTATTCTGATCTTTTTGTCCTTCGGTCGGAATCCATTCTTCAGTCGTTTCTTTAAAATCATATCTTTTCCTAATTATGGGCGGGCAACAAAAAACCCGCCATTAAAACTGTAATAGGCGATTTAAAAGGAATACGGAAACCCAGGGAAGAGATTATAAATGACGCAGGACCCAGGGCCACATGGAAAGGGAAGAAGAATTCCCTTTTAAAACACGGCATTTCACAATGGTATTAAGACTACACTTTTACGAGAAAATTATTACGCGGAGATTTCGTAAATTATATTAATTTATATTTTCCGAGGCTTCTCCACCCCAAACCCATCAGCCCGCTGTCTTCCAGCCACCTTCCTTTGTCTCCGCGAGGGTCTCTGGGCCGTTTGAACGCGAGAAAATCTCAAATTCACAATTGACCTTTTTGTTCTGGCTATCTTTGTGTTTCTACAATTAAATGGGCCAGCATTAGAGTATCAAATATTTCACGAATCCAATTTGCCTTTGAGAATTCAAAGCGACCATTTGTGTCTGTGAATTGTGAAGTGCGCACGCTGATCCTAATTAATTTACGAAGAACGGGGATTAATTACTCCAAGATGGTACTCACAACTTACTTTGTACATGGATAGCCGTTTATATTTATGATGCCTCTTTGAAATCATTAGAATTAGCTTTTTCATACCTGAATATCGTATCTGACATAACAATTCATACACAAGTAACAATTACATATCAAAAAACACTTTCCTTATGATGAACATTGTTAGCCATTTTAATACATAAACTGTATTAATATATTAGAAACTAAATGTAGGTAAAGAGGTTTATATTCTGGACCTTATAAAAGTTTGAGTTTAAATCCAGATTGTTGAAAAAAAAAACTCCGTACCAACAAATTTGGGAGATCAAAATTGATAGATCTAAAATTATTTACCTAAAATTCCTATGCAAATAATCATATCCTAACTCAATCAAATGTGGAAATAATTCAGATCAACTACATCTGATAAAGCATATGGCATATTAAAAATAATAAGATTTATATGATATTTAGCTCAGTTATACCATTAGACTCATTCAAGTCCCAATCACACTCGCGCTACAACACGTCAGCATATACATGTGAATACTCATGCGTACGCTCGTAGTTCCGCACATATTATGCAATAAATATATATTTAAGCTTTTTTATATCAATAGATTAGCATACTAACTCAAATTCAGGTTATAAATAAACATTTAAATATGTCAATCAATATAGGATGAATACTTTAATACATTTGGATGATTAGCCTAATATTTGCAATCATATGCGATTTAATATCAGATTTGAATTCACAGGCGATGTGGTTAGTGACCACATTTTTAAATAAAGAAAATTAAATAATATAAGTTACATGAAACACATCGAAAGCCACCAATTTATGAAAACTATCATACAATGAATTTTTGAGGAGATCACAATCCTGAAGTGGAACATTTTTTTTTCTTGATAGAATTTAGATATTGAATAATAAATCAATTATACAACCATATATAAACCTACATTGATAATTATTTAGATCCCAATTTCTTCTTAATGATATAAATTCATATTTATCCAGGGTTTTTTCTTCGTATTTAATGTATGGGGGGGTTCATTAATAATTCTTCAGTAACATGTGGTGATTAGTTGAATAAAATAGAATAAACGTGTATCGAATAGTGGCATCCTTTATTCATGTACCCACAGCGTTTTACTGTGTGTAAAAAACGGTGTGGGTGCATCACCCCCGAAAAGATTGATCCATAAAATTACAACCCCCGAAATGATATTTGATACTAATACTGTAACATTTGAGCTAATTATTTTTTTTTTTTTCGAAAAAAACTTATTTATTCATGTGCATCCCTCAAATGGGAACATAAAAATGTTCCTTCATTAATCCCCGTGTTTGTGTTTAAATTATTAAATTTGCGCTCGAGTCGAAAAATTTGACTTGCTGAATTCATACTCGGACTGAATTTCAACCACTTCGATCCTGAATTAATTTAATTAAAGTCAGTTAAAAAGTTAACCGTAGGACAAAATTATAGCATTAGACGAAACGCTGCGCGCACAAAATATATTTATATATATTTTTTTTCATCAGGGGTGAACGAGTTCAGTCCGCATTACATTATTTTTTTGTTCTATGCAATTTAATTATTACGCAGCTCGGGGTGCCGTTTCACCCTTTTATAATTTCACCCTCGCCAGAGAAAAAAACGCTCCCCCAAAGAAGTGAGAGGAACAAAAAAAAGAGCGTATGCAAATTCAGGATAAAATATAGCCCGTAAATGCCACCGTCTCTAAAAGAATATTAGAGACGTTTTTCAGTGGGTTGCTTGCCAACCGGTTTTACAATGTATCTCTTTTGGACATGTACTCACAGTGTGGTTGCAACATTAACTATAGTTTTTACGAGACACCTGGTAAAAAAATAGCAAGCTAATCTGTCTTTCTTGATATTAACGAGTCCTCGTATTTCCATAGCGGGACGTCATTTGCTGGGAGAGCTCGCAAATATATTTTTTCCCGGATGCCAAAATGTACCATGACCTCGTCTCTGGGCTCAACACTCGTCGAAGTCTTTTATCATACGTGGGCAAAATCACAGGAATATAGGGATACGATGAATATGGATAATGAAGCCAATTGCATTGATCGAATTCGCACTAATTTAGCTTGGAACTACCGAGAAGCAGTAGGAAAAAGACGACGAAATCACTCAAAAACTCTTCCAATAATCACAAATATCTTGTTTTTATAATATGTACCTTAATTTCATCATGATTTTAGATGTATCAAAAGTGTTTGAATCCCACATTGTTGTATGAAAGCTTAAAATTGGATAAATATGTGAAATGCATTGCATTCCTAGCTTTCCTTGATGGCCTCTTGCAAATGTATATGTGTAGACAATAGTCTTTCTTAAAATTATAGTACTCCATGGCATGAATTTTAATAATAAAAGTCCTTTATTATATCAGAAAACAGTAGGCATGACCATTTCAATTTATTTTTCATAATCATATTTTTAAGGGTGAGGAAAAGTCTTAATTTTCACACTCAGGATTAGGGAATCCAATCCCGAGCCAAAATTTTGATCCCGGGATTGTATTAGACCATCAATTCAAATATTATTTTGAAAATATACCCGAAGTAACATTAAAGCATCGAGTGTTTCGTCATTTAGTCTGGATCTGGTTTTGGAAACCAGGCAACTTGCTGCTGAAAATGTACGCTCAGCCCCCACACTCGTTGGAGGTATCGTCATCACATATTTAAATGCTTGTTAGATGTCTAAGAAATATTCTTTTTGATGAGACGCGGACTAAAACTCGCAAAATTCCCGATTTCCCGATAAATTATTTATTTCCGTCGCTGCAGATGAATACCTATATACTATAATACTTTGATGGGATTCGTAATTATATTACAGAGGAATACAAAAATTCTGAGCCCCGTATCTATTATATTTCATATCGATATTCCCATTATCAGAGTCGATGTGTAGTAAATACATCACCGGTTGGGAAAGGTAATTATAATAATTTGAAAAACATATATGTATACTCTATAAATATACATAGATTAGATATTTACTTCCCCTAGGCGTCGCCTAAACTCGCCAATTAGTAGTTATGCCATTGTTTCATCAGGATATTATATAGATCTAAATATGACCTCTCATCATAATTTTTTTTCGATGAGCGTCCTTTTGAAGCTTATCGTAAAAGCTTTATCGATATCTTGAATGTCCATATTGAAATGCTTGTGTATTCAGAAAAAATCCGATCTTTGAGCTTTTGATGCATTTCTTCAAAAGGCCAGTGATAAGATCATCTTCGATTGAATTTATTCTCCATTTAAACTATATATTCTAGGCGTTTAAATGATGCAAAATCATTTGAATTGCTTTCAAATGTATGTTCTATTGAATCATTGCATAGTCTTGTATTTGCATTAATTGGAATTGTTTAGTTTTGAATACATTTTTTGAAAAACCGTTTTATTCGATTGGAAAGAAGTCCGTATTGAAAATTCAACGCTGAACTCGCATTACAGAATTTATGCCCACCAACAGAA
Source organism: Stenopsyche tienmushanensis (assembly GCA_008973525.1). NCBI lineage: Eukaryota > Metazoa > Arthropoda > Insecta > Trichoptera > Stenopsychidae > Stenopsyche > Stenopsyche tienmushanensis. The sequence goes on from WACJ01000139.1 coordinate 856,310, forward strand.
GAGTCCACACTCAACGGCTTATTTTTAATTAATATATATTTTAGAGTTTCCCCGGATCGATCCGATTGCGGAACTTCCTATGCGAAGAAGAGCCTCGCTGTGCTTACTAAGGAAGATAAATTAAAAAATATAATTACAATGCGTAGCCCATAATTCTCGCGAGGAGGGAACGGGGTGGATGTGGAGGAGTAGCATGTCGTGGGTAGAAGAAGGCGAGTGGGCCGCGGGGCGGTTTCGGCGGTGCGGGGTCGAAGTCACCCCACGCGGGGGTAATATAAACATGCTGAGCATCCCACCCGAGAGAGGATGCGGCACTCCCACAATTCGGTTCAACATATTCTTGTACCTGAAAATTATTTTGCGTTTCCACGGCTCGGATGAAATTTTAGATGGGTGCGAGTCATGATAGTGCCGAATCCATCAAACGCCCCTTTATTACCCGGCGAAACATTTTCATATTTAAATTCAATTACGGCATCGAATCATTGTTTCGATCTGCATTTTTAATAAATTATATAAATAAGCTCTGCGAGCTTATTTAGAATTTTCTATTAAAGCGAAAGCTCGAGTTATATCCGAGGAGGGATAAATCCGAAGCATTTTTATTACCACTAAAATCAGATACTAGGCCAGAAATTTAGCCGTAAGAATTCTGAATCCGTTTTTAATAGCCCTCAATCGTTAGGGAAATTTGGATTTAATTAATGTTGCATTATATGGAATATTTTTCCGTATTTTAAATGAGCTCTTTTCCGAATTAAATTATGCATTAAGCGCAAAAGATAACAAACTGGGGTATATTTAATACAAAGGCGACAAATTTATTTTATATTTCGGTGAATTGTTTGGAATACCATGTTGTGCTTTTGGCATAATTTTTGATCCGATAGCTCCATGATGCATGAATATTCTATTGCAAATTGTTTATAATATGTAAATGTTTCATCCTTTTTATTCGAACATAGTATGTATAATTTTGTATAGGGACAAATGTAGTCGTACATTTTGATTGGATTGATTATATTTTGTAGAATAATATGAATTGTTTTAATAGGTTCGCAATAAAGCGGAGCTTTTCGGAAAAGCGCATGTAATGCGTTAGTGGGAAAGCAGGGCGGGGGGCGGAGTGCGGAGTGCGGAGTCCGGAGTGCCGAGTGCGGTGTGGGGTGGGGGTATGTCGCTGGCGGCTCGAAGGGCACATGTCGGTGACGTGTGAAGCACGTGAGTTGCACTCACGTGCGGACGAGTGGCGAGTGCTGCGCATGCGCGCCGTGGCTGGCTCCATTCACTCTGCGTGACGTCATACGTGTTCCAGACGCGCACACACGCGCCAGACGGAGCAACAAGTGGGCGCTATCCGCCACTGCCGCCACTGCCGCCTCTTCCGCCTCCTGCCACCGCCACTACCGACACATGACGCAATGACGCAATCGATACGACGCTCATTCACCGCTGCAAGGACTGCACGACACACATGACGCAGCCACGCAGCCTCCCTCCTGGACCTCCGCATCTCGACATTGTGACGTAGACCCGGCGGATATTCACAGACTTTCAATCTTTCAACGATACGCTTGTCCATAGGATAGGTATAAAATCTTCCCATATGAACCCAAAATGAACACCATTTTTTTTGAACAAATGAATCAAATCACCACCGCTTCCTATATTCCTTCATCATTCAAAAAGCAAATCTTAAGATCTGCTTAAAAATTAATGCATAAAAACTACATCTAGACTGAATAATGGATTGTTTAATAGTTCAAATCCATTCGAAGCTTTCATCTATGGTAACCTTTCCAATAAAATATTTAGAAAAACATAAGTATTTCCTGTTATAGTAATCATCTGTGACTTGAATTCCAAAAGCAAACCCTTTTTTACCCACAGTAGACCCGCGGTAATCCGACAATTTTTTTTACAAGGCGGTGTCGAATGTATCTTATAAGTCCGATTTTTTTTTTTGGAAAAGAGTACTTTGAAGTACTTTTACTAAATTGTAGATCGTCCAATGCCATAATCACTTGCCAACTAACAAAAATATTCATTCAACTATACTTTTATTAAGATGTCGGACAACAGGGGGCGCCGGATTAGACTGGGGCCGGATTATCGCGAGTCTGCTGTATTGGCATATTTTCAACTGTATTTTTTTCTTGGACGTCCGGATTAGACTGGGACCAGATTACCGCGAGTCTGTTGTATTGGCATATTTTCAAATGTATTTTTTTATTGGGACGTGAAAAGTCTTGCACTTTCTTTGCATGAACTCCGATTAGAACACAAAATATTTTGAGCTTTTCACTGAGCCTTTGCTGCGCGTCCTTTGAAAATGATTCAAACTGTTATCATTTATAGTTAGTTACAAATATTTATATCGTTTTGATTACAATTTACTTGCATAAATTTCTCTATCTAAATCTAGAATTCCAGAGTTATCATATATATAACAAAAATAATACAAGAAATAATAATTGGAACTGGAAGTTTAGGAGTCCCAGCTTGGAGTATATAACACTAAAAAGTAAATTTAAATCAGCGAGTCCCAGCCTGGGTTCATAAAGAATATATAGGAAGAGATAAGCTAAACACAATAAATAATAATGGCTTAAGATACAAAATAGAATTTGGGTTGATTACAATATTATCTGAAGAATTGATTTAATAAGACCATCAACAACACAAAAAATAATCAAACCTTCTTTCGCGTAAGATGTGTATAAAACCGGAATAAAAACGATACTTTCGAACCTGTTCAGTTCCGGCTCGAAGCCCTGGAAAAGACTTAAAAACTTGCTTAAAATGCTTACTCTAAATTAACTTTGCTTTCTTAAAGCTACCATCATAAATTTAATTACATAGTTTGCTTCGTTGTCGTCTTTAGGAAAAAATTATAACTATATCAAGTATTCTTTTTAAATTCTCATATACAGGATTATAAGAAAGGTCGTCATTCTAAATGTTACAATAGCACTAAATTCGTTTCTGTATTTAAACATTCGCATAATATTTTATAACGGTGTTAAATCTGGTGATGAATGCATTTCAAACTGTACAGACGTGAATCCAAAATATTGATCAAAAAGTGATTTTTGGCGATAACTTCGGACCAAATCATGACCTTAGTATATCTTTACATTCTCACAGCCACTCACTGCTCCAAATAATTGATATATTTCCCATTCAATTATATTTGTTATTCATTTTAAACTAAAATATTGTAAGTTGATATAGAATTCAAAATTGTCGTTGAATTATTTTTATAAGAAAATCATTAATTGGTTGGAGTTATCACTTATTTCACTTCAATTCTATAGAATCTATATTTTTCTTAAATAGAGACATATTCGCATTTGAAACGAGCGAAAAATTATAGCGTTTTAAAAGAAATACTATTGATTTGAACTGAAGGACTTTGTAAAAGCTTCAATAAAGGCGTTTATGATATGTTTTCTATATATAACGAAATTGATAACTGCAACCGGATATTCTTGACGTAGGAAGTCTTGTTTGAAATCACTAAAAAATATTTTTGTAACTATTCAGTTATAGCCAAAAATATTTGCAGATCGATCCTTATATACTAAAAAGGCATTTTTATATGAAAATGTATTGTCGTGAAGAAGTAATATGTTCTTGACCAACAAGTTGTATGCACCAATCCATAATTTATGTAAAAAATAAGCACACAGGTATAAAACCACCCCTTGAAATAAAATATTCAAATCGTCCAACATCAAAGGCTTTTATACTATAAGCTTGAGCTTTTTAATTTTATTCTGAAAATAGTTAATATTTACTATATCCTTTATTACGTTTTGCTCCAAGCGTTTTAGTATCATTTTAAAGGCTTTTCATTTGGCATAATATCTTTTTTTATTAGTAAATTTATCTTTGACATCGACCCAAAAATTTTCTTTAGGGTTAAAATCGAAATGACTCCAAAGTCAACCAAGGACGCTGGAATTCATCTACTTTTAAGACATCGAACACAATATTAGATCGATGATATATTATCCTTAATAATTTTAAATTTTTCTAACTAAATAAAACTTTAATTCTATATATTAATTTTTGTTTAAAAATCATACAACATTGAGTAGCCTAATTTGATAATATTGATGGAATCTGTGGCACTGTCAATCATACGATATTTCTCAGCTTGACTTGGGTTGAAGGGTTATTTTAGCCTTTTCAAAAAACAATATCGACTGTCCATCATTTGCGAAGAAAAAAATAAGTGTATATGAATCGCAAAAAATAATATTACCAGCAAGTATTCGAGAAAAACAATACTTTGGAAATCATATTAAGAAGAAAACTGTATTTTTTATATCATTTCGTATTATAAACCTCCTGCTAAAAACGTATATATATTTGTAGGAATTTATTATATTGTTTGTATTTAAAAATACTTGCAATGGAGGAGGAATATATTAGGATGTCCCATAAGTTTCTTTCGTTTTCATATTAATAAAAAAAAATAAACAATAATTTGTATTACATCAAAATTTATTGAATAAAATATGATCCATTGTGTTCTATTACCTTTTTCCATCTCTCCAGAAGCCTCATAATGTAAGAAGGTACATTTTTATATCATTTTTTGAATTAAAATTTTTACCACGTAAAGAATTTTTCAATGAAAGAAATAAATAATAATCTGAAGGGGCAATATCCGGAGAGTATGGAGGATGAGGTAGAACATCCCAGTCAAATGATAATAATTTATTTCTGATGAGCAAAGACACATGAGGCCTGGCGTTATCGTGATGAAAAACAACGCCTCGTCTCTTCGCTAATTCTGGCCGTTTTCTGGTAATTGCATCCTTTAGATTGTCTAGTTGGAAACAATATTTCGTTGAATTGATCGTTTTACCTTGCTGAAGTAGCCCATAATAAACTACCCCCTTCCAGTTCCATCAAATGCATAGCAAAACTTTTTTTGGATGTAGGCCAGGTTTAGCTGCAGTTAAAGCTTCTGTACCCTTGGTCCGAGACCGTTTACGTTGGATATTCTCATAGAGTATCCAACTTTTATCTCCAGTGACAAGTTTCTTCTATAAAAGTTGGCTATTATGTCGTTGGAGAAGAAGATCGCATGTTGAAATACGCTGAAGTTTATTTGAGTCAGTCAGTTCACAAGGAAGCCACACATCTGAACGATTGATGTAGGCCAATTTTGTCAGATGATTATGGACGGATGTTCGTGTAATTTCCAACTTGTTAGTTATTTCGCGATCAGTATATCGCGGGTTTTCTTCAACCATGGCTATGATTAGATCTGTGTTAATTTGTGAAAGACACTTATGGGACAACCTAATATATAATTTCAAAATATTGGAAATATATTCTATCACTTTAACAACAATGATAATTTGAAACAGCAAGTTTGTAAGATTTTTTTTGATGATTTTCTTCATATAAAATATTTAAGTAGCCAATATTTTCAATACTAAACTGATCATTGATGAAGATAGTTTTCTTCTCTTTACTGATTTATTTCAACTGAAATACTTGTAGTATTAAAACAAACCAATAATAATATCGTATCTTACCGTTTAAAAATATGATCGTCATATTGTCGACAGTGCCCTATATCATTTTTCATGAATTGACAGCGGATTGTCAGTCACGTTTTTGGATACGTTTTTAAACGTATATTGAATGACGTCAAGAAGGCTTTTACGTCTTCGTTGGTTGAAATGCATAAAAATACTTATTAATGGAGAAAATCTTCAATGGCGTATTTCACATCTGAAAAAAATTGCGATTCTATTTCATATTTTGTATCGTAAGGTAAGAGAAATCACATAATTCCATATCAAAGTCTATAAAGTGGATATTGTATACATGTGATTGAAGCAAAGGATGCAATATTCAAGGGTTGTCTTTGTATTTTGATTCGCTAAAGCACTTGAGTAGAAAAATAGTTATAGTTTTGATATATTTTAATTTTAATGGGGGATGTTTTTCTTTGATTTATATAGCGTTTTAATGAAGTCGTTATGTACAATCAAAAGCATTAGTTTAAATGTATTCAAAATTTAAAAAAATGCTCCATCTTAACAATCGCTATAAAAAAATCTTCAAAAAGCCAACCCTATAGGATTATTTAGATGTCAGAATGTTAATAACGTAATATATTCTCTTCTGGGGAGAGTTGTTTAAAAATCCCTCGCTTTAATCAAGTCTGTACGCTTGAAACAATAGCTATATATTATATTTAAATCATATGCTTTAAATTCGCTTAATATACGTACATTTAAAGCCATTCCTTATAAAAATTGTCTGTATATTTGCGAAAAAATGTTCGTATGTTGGGAATAAATTCGATTGTTCAACGCAAGATGTGACGCTTTACGAGAATGTATGGGAAGCGTTGCTATTAATTATGTAAGTATTTTCACGGGTGATATTTTCTCTCGTTTCTTCCAGAATTAATAACAGCGTTTAATGAATATTAAAAGAAAAAGCAAAAAACAACAATCCAATTCTTCCCTAGTTATCAAAATAAAAATCCCACCCCTCTCCTTTGAATCGCTGAGCCTCCCTGGGATGGGGCGCATCGGGGTGAAACGAACACCCTTCTTTAAACTCGTATAAAAAAGAAGCACATAAAAATGCATGAGGATAGCTCGCGAATACAACACGGCAAAGAAAGGGTGAAAAAGGAGAAATCTCCTCAGGGATGGGGGTGAAATGAGTGGAGAGTATGAAAAGAAGGAAGGAGCATATCTGATATTCGCGGCAACATTTTTTATGCGCGATATGACTACGTGGGAATGAAAGGGATACGAAATGTAAGGAAAAAACAGGCACAGGGGGTTGAATCGGTATTTCGTCCGAGTTCTATTCCACGGCAATAATTTTCTTTTGTAATAATTATTGTTTTTGCCCCGAGCTAAGGGTATGTGCTGAGGGATGCTAATGATCTGTTCGCTTTCGCGTGCCAATTTAATCTGCCTAATCTGCGCAGACATTCGATCCTGTTTATAACTTTTGCGCTAACAAATTAAAAATATAACGCTTTAAAGGGGGGTGGGCGGAAACGAACTCCTCCAAATTTGATACAGAAAAACAATTTAATTAACAGAACCCAATGAAACAAATACACCATTCTGTATGTGTTTATAAATACAAGAACGAAGATGTTTAAATCGCATTCAGATGAGTATATTTTTATCTCATTGACGATCAACATGCTGTTTTAATTGGAACAAATCATTTTCTGTGTATCCATATATATTCTGATAAGGACATTTAATGATTTTGTTTGCATCAAGCCTTCATTAATGATCATGGAAAATATTTGATTATACAATACTTTTTCAAACAATAATAATCGAAGATTTAGAGCCTAGAGCCCTCCTTAAATGCTCTTCTAATTGGGACATAATAAGATGTTTTTATGTATTTAAAAGGAATTCAATATTGCATACGTTGCTGATTCGATTAAAATTAGACTGTATACGTATTTATTTTATAAATATCATCGGCTTATTTTTATTCAGCTTTGATGAATTTGAGCTCATCAATAAATTGTAATTAGCATATTAGCAAATTGAACGACAATGCTTAATGATGTGTATCTTTTATCTTAGATTTTTTTGATCATTAATTGATGGCTATGTTATTTTTAAAGCATTAAATGATGATATATCGAAATAGGAATATTTATTTAATCCAATGAAAATGGATAGAATCCAGGGATAATTTATATATTCCATAAAAACTTCCAATTCTATTCAATATATACAAATACGCGTTATTGTAATATATATCTGTCCATGGTTAAAATTGTACTATCATTTACTAAAAAATCATTGCTTATGTTATTTGAAAAGTCGTCATATGTAAATATTATATAGTGCTAACATCTAGGCATTGTATTTGGATGAACTTTTATAATACATATAATTTACATCAATGACTTAAAAACGGTTATTAATTATTATATTAAGATCGATTAAATTGAAAGAAGGTCAATAAATAAGATTGCTATAGAATTATTTGCAAATTCTAAAATATTTGAATTTGTTATAATAACTTTAATTACATAAACGAAATTATTTATTCTTTAAATTTAAATGTTCTCCCTGTTTTCTACTCTTAATTGATTGCAAAATTCTCTGTTTTTTAAACACAAAATTATTTTACAGAAGGACTAGTATTAGTAATAAATTAGAAATATTAGCTCTTGTTGTGGGCTTACAAATTACTTATTCGTGTTCCTTAACAATAATTTTATCTAATCGTCAATACTGATATAACTTAATCTTTTAAACAACAAAAATGGAACAATATGGACATATTTAATGGATGTTGTTCATTATGGTTTGACGGATAATAGAAGAAGATAATGAATTAAATTAAGTATTCTTTAAATCTGATTTGCCAAAGTTATAATAGCTTCTTCTTTTATTGTAAGTAAAGTAATGTATTGTTTAATACTTACGTAGTGGTTTTGGATGTAAACAATTTTTTCGCATTATAAAATATGATCAACGTTACATTTAATATATATGAGTAGTGCTAAAACAATAAAATCATGATTTATTTAGGTTTTTATTAGAAAATTTTAATGCTTCGTATGAAAATCGGTCTGTGACGAAAATATAAGTTTGAATGAATACACTCATTGACCTTAATTAAAACAATAAAAACGTCGTTATAGATAATAATAACAACCCTTAAATTAAATTTAGATTGTTATTTATATATTCATTATAAGCGTATTTGAAAATAGGTATTATTTTAATTTGTTATGCACAGATTTTCTTAATTTTTTTTTTTTGAAAAGTTTTGTTTGTTTTCGAAGTTGGCTCCTGGCAATCTTTTCTTCTTCGATTCTCCCAATTAGCTTCTCAAAGTAATTTCTTACATCACCACCGCCCCTTGCATGAAAAAATAAGCAGGTTTGCGCACCCCCACCGGGCGAGGGGCGTCCGCGCGGGGTAAGAATGTGAGGCGGTTGGTATGCGGAATTTTAAAATTTAAAGAGAGTAATCCTCGCCCTCCTGAGGGAGACGCACATATAATTACACGGCCGTGGGAGGAGAGTGGGCGGTTTAGGGGCGATGGGCGACGGGCGACTCCTCGGGAGGGATGAACGAGCACGTAAAAAAATGAGCGGAGGCAATTTTTTGAAACGACTTCCATTAGTGCGACGCCCGGCATTGTTTAGCGGGCCTGGCCAAATTAATTTAGCGTTCTCCCGGCCGCGGCTCAGGGTTGTCAACCTTCCCGATACGGCACCCCCCAAAACGACAAACGACCCTTTCTCGGATTCAACGCAATATTTGTTTCCATTCAAAATTCGATTGATCCATCCTTATGTATGTAAGCTGCCCTCAAAACGACCTAATAATAAATTCATTTCATATTAAGTTAACATCAAGCAAATTTCATCATTTCAATGATTTACCTTTACACATTCATCATTAACATTAGATCAATAGCATAAGTCAAAAAATTGTATTTTAGTTTTTTTCATATCTTCTTTTAAGATGCCATATCTTTATCGGATGTAAACAATCTCTATAAAAAATGTTTTGAATGAAAACTATTTTCCATGTGATGCCTTCCATACGTGGTTAAATTAGGATATAATTTCTTAAATAGGACTTTTAGATAAAAAAAGATCTAAAAGTGAGTAGTGAAATCATAAATATTTTTAAATGACAGTCCTGCATGACTTTATTAATTGTCTTCGTATTTACTGTTGCAGTTCCAGGATATAATAATACTGATCTCCCAAATATCTTCTTTAAAATGGATATGAACCCGAATCTTTATGAAAAGAATCCAGTATTTAGCTCACTATACTAAATACTTGATCAATTAGAAATAACATAGGTTATTATAATCCTATGAAGCTATAATCTTGTTTTTAGCTTTTAAGAAACTTTCAATCAAAATCTTTGACATTATTCTACAATACAAATCATTGTCAAACAGTCCTTCAAGTATTATATTAAGAAAAAATTGCATTGTTTAATTTATTTACAGCTTAATTCTAATTCGACTATTTTGATAATGATTTTATAAAAGTTCAACACATTGTAACTTTTAAAAAGAAAGTTGAAATTGATGTTCGTAAATATCATTGTGTATTGCGAATAAATTAAAATTTATAGAAGCGTTTTATCCTATTAGGCTGTTTTTAATTTTTAGCTTAAATTGACGTTTCATCAGCTAAATTCCTTCTGGAAAATCAAGTTTGAATGTTAAAAATATAATCATAGCGACGTTTTTTGCGGTATTTTCGGGCAAGTCTGAGGTCGCCTCTGCTCTTAATTATTTCACCAATTAACTAGAGCTTTGGGTAATGACTTTAAAGGCAATTAAGGCTAATTAATTGATTTAAACTACGAAAAATAAAATCATAAAGTTGCCTGTCAATTTATGAGGAGAGAAAGGCTCTCGTGTGCGTACGGAGTAGTCGGGGCTCACCCTGGTTGTTCGGGGACCTACGGGGAGGAGCTCCAGATGCCACCCCGCCCTTGGGGTGAAGCCTGGACCCGACAGCCACACAACTCCAGCAGGAGATTGCGATCGGACTAGTTAAAAATATTCTAATAATGGGAACATTTCAAAATATGCGAAAACAACCCTCCCCATCATGTGGAGCGATAATTCCGAGACGCAATAAAACTTAAATATTCATACAAAACGCAATGATAACAATTATTTATTCATGCCAGAAATATGCTTATCAGTCCGAGAAAATATATCATTTAAACTATTCGTTATGGTATTACGGTATCCCGGGTTGTAACCTTTTAATTTTTAGCGGGACTTGCAATTTATGAGCGGAATTTCGGCCTGCGATGCTTTTTCCTTAAATAAGGAAATCTAATCTGCCGATTTCAGCACATTCAAAAAACAAATTTTAAGACCCCCGTCTTTAATATAATGATTTATTCATTAAATCGTGTTGGAATAAAATCATAATTTATCATTAATAAAACGTCTTAATTGGGGAGATAAAGAAAGAAAAAGCTCGATGAAAAATTACCAAGCTGAAAACGAGCCAAATAGAACTTGCGATATCTGCGAGAAAACAGTCTTTAAAAACTATTTTTGATTTATGACTATTAATTATTAAATGTAGATTTTTTAAAATTGTAAATAGAATAGATATGATGAAATAGTGAAAGCTTGTTGAAAAAAATAAGATAGGGTACGATGATTCAGGGTGAATGGATGAAAGTGAGTTGCAAAAGTCTTCAACGATTAAGTGCCCGATTATGCAATAAAAACAATGATATAAATTTATCTGATAAAATATGAGCTGCCAATAAAAAAACTTCACCCTTAAACGCATCTTGTTGCGAAACAACAATATATCTACCCCCTAAAATGCCTGCTTCTTATTCGATGTATTATCTTAATGCAGAGTGGCTGAAATCCAATTTTAATAAAATGTTTCAAATATTAAAGAGTCTCCACACTTTAAACTAATTTGTACTACACCAGTGCTATAGAATTCGCCATATTAAGTGTTACCAATTTCACTTGATTGTGAATGTCTAACTGGTGATAATATTGGAATATTTTTAGCGAGCCATTAACATTTGAAATTGAATAAAATGTTCGTAAATATTGGTTTTTATTTAATTGATTGAAGGAACTACAATTAAAAAACTAGGCTTAAAGACTTAATTTTTTTTCATGGGATACTGTGAAAAATGTGATGGAATGGTAAGATTTGTTGAGAATTTTTGCCAAACAAATTAGTCAACATAATTGTAGCTTAAAAAGCTTACTTTTTAGAAATGTCTATATCAACCCATTTTTACACTTATGATTTGAAACCAATATTTTGGCTTATCTTACCGGTGTATCTATTCGTTTCCGTAGATATTTCATCCTTCTAGGTTGGGTTGTCTCATTTGATTCAGAATCTTCATCAGAAGTAGTATCATATTGTAAATCAGTCTATAAAAATATTGTTTATTTCTTGTTGTCTTAGTTTTCCTTCAAGGGTGCAATATGTAGCAATATTTAATCGCTAGTTGTATATACATTAATTGAAATAAATTATTTTTGATGTTTACTTAATATATTAGATATAGGGTACAACTGGAATTTTAAAAATTCCTATTCATATAGGTGGGTATTTAAGCGTGATGTTCTTAAGCAATGTTAAAAGCCGTAAAATTCCTACTTTTACTTCGTACATACATGTGAACAGAATCAAAGGAAAATCGCCTTTCAACAAGTTTAAATTTTGCCTTTTGCAAATTGAATAATCAACATGCCCTCTGCATTGGAGCCGCGGGCCAAGGAAGTGGAGGCTGTATGGGCCGAAACAGAAGAAAGCGCGATAAACAAAGGGCGCTCCGACGGGGGTGGGTGGAGACCCCACTTCAAAAATATTATTACCCGCCACCCTGTAAGTTTTGGGCTAACCGGCGCCGTGATCCACTACCCTGGTCTTCAAGATGTATACCCGCCCCGAGAAATTAACATTATGTATGCATTAAAAAAAGGCTTGAAATGCCTACAGCTATATCTATGTCTCGGGTAAATCATATGTGAACCGACAACGAAACATCCAATAAAATAATAAGAGAGCTGACAACATCTTCAATGGGATTTGCAGCATCACCATGAATTCTACGACGAATTTATTTTTTCTAGCAGCATATTTTTATCATAATAATAATTCCATTAAAATGTTTATTAGCACCGGGAAATTATTGTATACGTTACCATATATTTATTGCTTATTAGCAATGATTAATTCCATAATCATTGAGTTATGATCAGCAAACTAGTACTATTTTGATCCTGTCGAGCTCAAATATCGATAAAATCTAACAAAGACTTAAGTAATAAGTACAAGATCGTATTATAAAACATATTTTTATTATTCTAAGTATTCGATTATGAGACGTTGAAAGGGTTTTCTGGAGATTTTCCATTGACTTTTATATATTATTAGATCAGGATAAGATTTTTACTTAAATATTAAATCGAATAAGAGAGGATCTATGAATATGTTTTGAAAATATTAGTAATTTATAAGCAATTCTGATCAACTTTATTAATAAGGCTAAATCAGAATTGATACAAACAATACTTACAATCTATTTAATTTATTGACATAGTTATGTTTTTATAAAATTTTGATTTTAATCCAAATTTCTATTAGGTTGTCCCATTAGTGTCTTTCGCAAATGAACACTATCATAGCCATGGTTGAAGAAAACCCGCGATATACTGTTCGCTAACAAGTTAGAAATTCCATGAACATCCGTCTCAAATAAACTTCAGCGTATTTCAACATGCGATCTTCTTCTTCAACGTCATAACAGCCAACTTTTATTGAAGAGACTTGTCACTTGAGATGAAAGTTGGATACTCTATGAGAATATCCAACGTAAACGGTCTCGGACCAAGGGTACAGAAGCTTTAACTGCAGCTAAACCTGGTCTACATCCAAAAAAAGTTTTGCTATGCATTTGATAGGACTGAAAGGGGGTAGTTTATTATGGGATACTTCAGCAAGGTGAAAGGATCAATTCAACGAAATATTGTTTCCAACTAGACAATCTAAATGATGCAATTGCCAGAAAACAGCCAGAATTAGCAAACAGACGAGACGTTGTTTTTCATCACGATAACGCCAGGCCTCATGTGTCTTTGCTCGTCAGAAATAAATTATGATCATTTGACTGGGATGTTTTACCTCATCCTCCATAGTCTCTGGACATTGCCCCTTCAGATTATTATTTATTTCTTTGATTGAAAAATTCTTTACGTGGTAAAAATTTTAATTCCAAACATGATACAAAAATGTACCTTCATCAATATTTTGGCTACAAACCTGGGAAATTTTGGCATAAAGAGAGAAAAAGGTAATAGAACAGAATGGACTATATATTATTCAATAAATTTATTTTTTTCTTAATATGAAAACGAAAGAAACTTATGGGACAACCTAATATTATAAAACCATATATTATAAAATGAACTGTTTATTTTTGCGTAAAATCAAGACTTGGCTTGAGAAGATTGATTTGTATTGCGATAGAAGATGGTGTTAGAGATCTTAATATTTATTATGTTGACATATTAAGTATATAATAATACAAAATAATTGGTGGAAAGAAAGAAGAAAAGGAAATTCATTTTGAGAAATATATATTACATTTTAGAGTAAAGGATTTTGTAAGCATTACATAACGTTATTGCCTCACGTTGTGCCAATACAACGTTAGTTTTTCAGTTCAACGGATTGTCAAGATTTATTTATGTAAGAAATATTAGAAAAAAATTCAAATAAACCCTGCTGTGCATTGGATTCACTTCAGATTGAATTGTACAGATGATATTGTATGATATTACAATATAAATAAGAGTAACATTTATAGGGAAATATGCTCTTCAGGTACAATTAGATTTCTATATACAGTATTTTTCTAAATTGTTTTATTCCAGAGAAGAATACTAAACATCTTTATACATCAATCCTATATAAATCTTAATAGTTTATAGCAAAAATATGCATGCAAATACTTAAATGAATAAAACATGACTTCAAATGCTAGTTTTCAATAGTGAAAACTTTCAAATTTGATCCTTAATAACTGTAAAAATAAATCCTTTCACTTTCAAAATTTTTCAATCAAATTCAGAAATAGTTAATTAATCAATATCTTCTTGAGCTAATGAAATGCTACTATTATTTCAAACAGATTATTCCATCGATGCACGGAGGCAGGGTTTAAGGATTCTTTTCCAATTTTTCTTGGATGAATTATCGTACATTTTATTCAAAAATCGTTCCAACCCCATACATTAAAAATATTGATTGACAAATGATTAATGTTGCCGATTAATTCACAGCGTTTTTGTAATAAAATACAAACCATTTCGTAACAAATGGAATGATAAATTGCGACATGTGCCCGCGTTTATACGGCAATATGTGGGCAAAACCGTAATAAAGTGTAAAATTATTCCTTAAAAATTGGGGTAAACTAGATTGCAGAACATGACTCACCAGGGTTATAAAATACATATTTTTTTTAGCTGACGATGACCACCTTCCTCCGGCGAGGGTAGCGCTTTTCACGGTCAAATTTGCACCATCACCTGCCTCCATGCATCGTCTCCGTATCGATCAAATCGCAGTGATGAACTGTAACAGCTGATTTTTTTACCGTGAGCCTCTGCCGGTTCAAACTGCACCCCCATAGCACTTTTTTTCTTAAATTATCCAACCCTTACGCACGCATACCCTAGTAGTGAAGTGCGTTCCGGTATGAGCGCGCCAAAAGTTCCGCACCATAACGAGGCACCCGGTCCATTTATCATTAAAAAATGAAATTAATTCGAATAATTGACGTGTAGTCATTTCGAGTTATTTTATGATGTCTTTATGACCCTTATTGCAGAAGAAAAGTTCATGTAAAATACATAAAAATATTGATTTAACGTTGCTTGAAAATTTCATATTAGGGTAGTTTATATTAAATTTATTTATTTTATGAATCAAATTTAATACACGATAATTTTCATCTTAATTATCTTCCCATTTGAACTGAAATCGATCATCCTGCTTCTTCTATCTGGCCTAAGGTCTTCATTTGCACTCGTTTTATATCGCTCTACCGCCTTACTTGCCGCAATTCCATCACGAAAATAGATCGCTCCGTATATTTGATTAGATCTCGAAGCCCAACGTCCCTAATCACTCCGTCGACAAAAAAGCTGGATTCCACGAAATTAGCAGAAATGTCTCGTTAGGTATATTAGGTATAATTAGCGAAGGTGTAATATTAGTAGTATGACGTAATTAGCGGGCAGCTGTATAAGCCGCTGCGCCTTACACTGTTGCCATAGAGACTACTCATCCTTGAGGGGACGGGGTAAAAAAATACAAGCAAGGGTGGAAAAAAACGTTGGGGGTGACTCAATAAGTACATAAATACTTTGGTCGTGGAACGGCTCGATCAATATTAACTCTTTTTTTGGTGGCGCGGGGTGAGCGGCCGCTGTAATTACAGCGCCCGTAAATTGAACCTGGATACTGCAACCCACGTTAAATATATTCAATCCCTTAAATAAACGTATTTAAATGCTTTAACATAATTAATCAATCTATCAGCAATCAATTTGAATTTAAAAAAAATGTTTTGGATTTGTCTGAATTTAAATCAAATTTGGGCTGAAACAGTCAGCAAATATCATTGCTGAATTAAATATCCTGTTGTAATTTATTCAGATTTGTCAAATTTAACTATTCAGAATTTAAAGGAAGTAAATTTGCATGTTTTTTTGTTGTAAAGAAGTAGTCAAGTGCAGTAGCCCCGTGTCAGTGCACGTGCACCGTCCCATAAGCAACCCTTTTTTGTGAGAGCGTCTCACGTGACTCACAACCCTTTTTTATACTCAACTTGCCGCATTACTCCAGAGCTTTTTTTACATATGAAGTCTCCCCTATCGCACTGCCATCGCAAATATTAATCATTAGTTTACATCGGTACAATCTACAATATATGCAGCTTGCTGTCTGCTATAAATTTACAATGACATCGATATCTGCATATTCGATTTTTTTCAAATGCACCCTTATTTCAAGGCGTTTTTTTTTAATTAAGTCATATATATTTATAACATTTTTTTACAAATCCAATCCAACCTCGTATTAAAAAGTGACATACATTTATGTTTATAAGACGATGCTAAAAGTATCGTCATCAGATATTTAAATGCTAGTTAAATATCTAAGTAAAATTTCTTTTTGCTGAGACGCGGACCAAAACTCGCAAAATTCCCGATTTTCCGATAAATTATTTATTTCCGTCGCTGCAGATGAATACTTATATACTATAATACTTTGATTTGATTTGTAATTATATTACGGAGGAATACAAAAATTCTGAACCCCGTATCTATTATATTTCATATCGATATTCCAATTATTAGAGTCGTTGTGTAGTAAATACATCACCGGTAGAGAAAGATTAATATAACAATTTGAATAACATATATATATATACTCTATAAATGTATACATAGATTAGATAGTTACTGCCTCTAGGCGTCGCCTAAGCTTGCCAATTAGTAGTTACGCCACTGTTTCCAAGCGTCCAGATTTCGGCGGGAATGTCTTGATTTAGTAGCCTTCATTTTGCTGGTGACGTGTACGATTCCTGTTAGATAAAAATTTCAATCTCGATTTCTTCGGGATTACGTTTACTAGTCCCGGGAAATTTCAAAATCTGAAGAATTATATATACCGGCATTAAATTAGAATCTACAAAGCTGCTTTTTTGTCTACAAGTAGTTAACATTAATTATTCTTAAATCAACATCGTCTACTTTCAGTACAAGGTGGCTAGGGCTTTGATAAACGTGGCTAGTGTGCAGTAAAATGATACAAGTGTTGAAACTTTCAAAGCGTTGTAATATTAAATATTTATTGTAAGCAACTGCAACATATTTTCAGTCTTGTAGGTATAAGTATTATTTACAGATCTCGAAAATTGTTATAAATGTTGGCAATAACAATATCAAAATACCAAAATGAGAAAGAATCACAAAGTCTGTTCAATAGATCTTAAGTATCTGAGTGTTCAAAGAGCTTTTACTTGAGGTTAAATTAAATTTTAATAACAATAAACTCTAGACAAAGTAGAAAGAAAATCGAACGCTGAAAAAACCCATCATTTTAAAGTATCAATCCACCCCACACCAAATATGTCTTAATTGAATCGTTATTCCGTCGCGTTTTAATAGCCATTTATATTTCAGCACTTCTAAAGGGCAAATGTATCACACGAAGTGGTATCCAGTTTCAAATATTAATAAAACGTCTCTTAGCCCCCGAAAGTAAAAGGAGCCCAAAAGAGAATTTCGAAGGTTTTTGCAAGTTAACAGAGTCGCTTTTCAAGTTTCAATCGAACTGATTAAGCCTGAATAATGTATGTACGATCCATTAAGAGGACTCCCGTCGTATCGCATATTATACGGTACGTATGTGCAGCATCTATTGGTTGAAATTGCAAAATCAAATAGCAAAGCTGCAAACCCTAAAAATAAATCCCTAAAGCCGCGGAACAGGATAGTGTCATTATTTTGATCCCTATTGCATGCAGCGTTTGTGAGCTCAATGCAGGGAATTGGAGCTTTTGTCAGCGCTCTTGAAAACCTATAAGGGCATATTTAAAAAGCTTTTTCAGATTTGATATATGTTACAATTCTTTTTGGGTAGGATCGATGATTTTTTTCAATGAGCTTCGGCTTTATGTCTGTAAATAAAAAGAAGAAACAATATTCATTGGCTACTAATAATGGTAAATTATTTGGGGGTGTGATCGATGGATTGATCACAATGCAAGTCATTCAAAAGTTTTACATTGGATACAAACGTGGGTAGAAGAATTTTGTTGGCAAAGATATTGCAGGGAAAGAAAACACGATATATTTCTGCAAGCAATCAAGTTTGATTGATACGATTTACTTTAAAATTCATTACATTTTAAAATATAGTACGCCAAATAAAGTGTTACCAGCTTAAAATACCATTATGTATTTTATTAATCTGCATTTGGATGACGGTATTGAACATTTTGATTTAAAATATTTGAATTATTTTAGAATACTTCTATACAATGACGGAATTCTTAACTCAATCATTTTGGAGTCAAATCTACATAATCTTATTGGATTTTTAAAAAATTGTTATTGTGATATTTTTTATTATTCGAATAAAGGCGGTCCCCCCCCCCTTCCCAAATACGACCTGAGCAAGTCTAATTTTCATGATGGTCACTCGCTGCTTCAAATCATAGATGTCATGACGGCTTAGTCAAATACGTGTATATTATTCGTTGTTGTCGTTGATGCCATAATCGCAGTCAGCTCCTATCAGCGCAAGACAATCCTCAATTCGAGGCAGAGTCAATTGTAAATAAAAACTGTCGATAGCACACAATACTCGGTCATTTCTTTTCGTAAACGAATAACAAACTTGAAATCGAAATCATTATTAGTGGATAAATTTGGGCTAACGATCTATACAATCGTGCGATGTATGCGGGAAAGCTCTCCGTCTCTGTCTCCCGAACTGCGCTAAGTTCTCTCTCTGTCTCTGTCTGTCTCCGAGCTTAATGTACAAGAGTGCTCTTTCAAATAAGTGGAGGGGGGGTCCCAGGCCCTGAGATAGTACTCATTTAGGCGTTAATCTGGGATAGTACTATAGTTTTGGCTTGATTTGGCAGAATTTAATGGTTTAGAAACTGAGCTATAGTCTTTTATGTCAATCTATATATTATTATTGCGAGAAATTTCTGCCAAAAATGCGGCATGGCGATACATAGATGTCAAATTACTGCAGGTCTACTATATATCTATTTTTACACATTTATATAATCACCATTAGCCCTTGACATCCACAGTAAGATCAGTGTTTTCCGTCCAATGCCTTTAATTTAAAGCTAATTTCATAAAATGCACAAATTTTCTGATATCATTCTATGACAAATGTTTCATTCTTAATATCATAAACTATCATGATTTTCCATTTAATACTATTCACTATCCATGTCTAATGTTAACAACATCTATATTTGAGTACAGAGTCAACCCGACGCGTTGCTGCCACAGAATAATTCTAAAAATATCGTTTGAAATTTGAAAGAGTTATCTTGTAATGATAGAAAGAATGAAATTTATTTTCTTTCCGACAATGAATACATTATTGAAATTGAATGATATATAAGGGAAAAGTATGAATGATATTTTATTTTGTTAGTTTTATTACAAATATGAACAAACATACAAATATTGATTTTTATATATAAGATCTGATGTAAGCTAATTTTACTATACTTATATTATTTAAAGAAGTGCAAACAATAAGTCAGCAAAGTTTTATCGTAATCGAATAAACGGTATGGCAGCGCATTAAATACAGACAAACCAAAATTATTTTTTATATATTCGACTATGCTTATGTTACTCGCGAAATTTTTAGCAATAAGTGGACGAAGTTTTATTGCAATCCAATGAATGATATGGCAGCGCATTCCGAACGAACAAACTCCCAATTCATTTTTATATATTAGAAGATGAACAACATTAACGAATACAATTCATATACTTTTCCATTTTATTAGATTATTTTGAGTTAATATTAATAACAAGTAAAATATATAAGTTTTGAATTGTACGGAATACATATTTGTTTATTGCAAAGTTACAGCTATTCCTCATTAAATAAATTTGTACATAGATATTAAAAAAAAATCATATTTATTAAAATATACACACCATAAATTTAGCCAATGTTTCTTATAAATAATTTTAATAATTCACGCACAAAATCAACAATATTCATTTGAAAATTCTACAATGTTATATAAAAACATCAGTTGAATACTTACTTGTGGTGAAATTATATTGGTAACACTTGGTCTGGTGGACCATTGTACAATATCTAGGGCATCATATTTTGTTGATCTTAAAAAGGCTGGTGCTTTTTAGCAATCATAAGCATGTGAAAGAATTCGTCTCAACCGAGTGCTACAAAGAAAAAAGTATTTTTTTGCAAGCACATGTGTGGAATCAGACCGCAGGAAGACCTCCTTTAAAAAATGCGGTAAACGCAACTGTTCTAATGGTAAACAAGGGTAACCTCTTTCCGTTACTCTTTAAGTTTTACACATTTTTTACTTGTCTTTCCCCAGCAAGGGTTTTTTTAAGTGTGGCTCGCGCGGATGCGCACGTCGCCGTTGCCTCTTTTTTATAGGGATGATCAACATTGCGACCCCTTTTTCTTTATTCTGAAAAAGGATCTTATCGCGTTCTCACCTTTCCATTACTAGCTATGACACACGTCTTGCTTTCGCTGCCAAGGAAGAATATTATTCATAAGCGATAAAATTTATTCATAAAAAATCCATTTAAATCAAAATCAGATTCAATTAATATTTATTTGATTGAATTTAAATAATTTTGATTTAAAAAAATATATGGCGAATTGTCATATGTATTTTGCATATAAACGTATTGTTATTTTTGCGATAATAAATAATTATGTTTCAGGTAGGTATTCTCCTCCGACACGAAATTTTGCGATAGTTCTACTTATCCAGTGACCCACATTTCGCTGATTTTTTTACCACTATAAACTGGTGATCAAAGAAGAAAAAAATCGTCCGGAACAATAGTTCGCCATGCAACCCCTGCGCACGAGCTTTTTAATAACCCCAGCCCTTTTTTATAATAACCCCACGCGTTTATTACAAAAAAAGCTGCACACGTACTTCTTACGGGCAAGGTCAGTGACGCTCGATGTAATATAACGAGGGCTTTTTATTATTTTTTTTTGCTGTAATATATGAATATAAAATTCATTTAAAATGTCGTAATACTGTGGGAGTAACAACTGCTGTAATGAAGAAATGCTCTATGGAAGAAAAAAATCACGACATTTACATTTGCATCCAACCTATATACACAATGTTGTATTCATCAATTTCAAATATGCAAGCATAATTTTATTTAAACTAAAAGCATGATTTATGCTATGCAGTCATTTGACAATATCATATGTTCGTGTTAAACACGCATGTCTGAATAGTTGATGATTTTAGCCATGTTACTTTTATTTTTGATATGTCCATGTTTTATCTCTATGTATATGACAAACTTCATCAAAGAGAATCCAAAATTTTATATTGAAAGACAAAAATAGACTATATTCAAATGCACCATAATCTTTAATATAATTCAAATATTCAATTGATCTGAGGCTTGCTCTTTGAATGTTTAAATAAAAGATGTTTTTAAAATTTAGTCTAAAAAGACATGATGAATATGAACCGGCTCGCGCGAGGCGGTTGGTCAGGGTTATTAATTTATCTTATTGATTCTGTATCTTTGTATAGAATAATACATCTTTGAATTTGTTTCTTCTTCCCGTCAGATATTAAAACTTTGCTTGAGAGACTTTTCTAGCTTGTTGGGCCTAAAAGAGATCGGAGTTGGAGAGCCACGTATGTCGATGTTCTTCGCCATGGAAGTCCTAAGTCCTGAACACGTGATTTGCAGCAAAAAAATTAAACATATTTTTATTTTGTATAATATTGTTTATAGCTTAGACTACAATCAAGAAGAAATATTGAAAAATAAAAAAATAATGAGCAATCGAAAAAAAGTTTGTGTTTTTACCAATATTTTTTGTAGTTTTTTGATCATTAAATAAAAACGTTTAAATATTTTTCAATAATTGTAGTCTATACGATGAAAACGTTTATTATACACGTGCTTGCCAAATTTCAAAAAGAAATCTCATCTAGGGTGTGTGGAAACGTTTCCATGAGCTTGAAAAAAGTAGTTTGGATAAAAACGCATTTCAAGTTTCTCCTTTCCTCAGCTTCATGAAGAACAGCTTTGCCTTGTTTTCCTGTAACTTTGCGAATTTCAATTATATCGACTTGAAATTTACTGAACGTATTCTTAAACATTGGTTTTTTTCCGATACACGTAGAGTTCAAATCGAAATTGTGGAGAAAAATCAACATACTTACATATTTATCGAAACATATTTACAGGGTGCGGCAGGGAAACTTCCTTATTTGAAATGGGCGCTCTGAAGTAACAGTTATTTTAAGTAAAATGGAATCGAATTCATTTAAAAGAAAAATATTTAATGTCTTTTGTCATATATATATTTAATAACAATTTAATCTGTTTTCCTGTTTCTGAAACATTATATCCTAAGATGATCAATAAAGTCAAGATTAATAAAATATATCAGAAAAGTGTTAAAAAATGGATTTAGTTTTTACTTTCAAAATAAATATCTGTAGATTGATCCTAGACATTTTGATCAGATATATTTTTTATATGCATATTTCCATAGACAGATTATTTTTTACACCCTAATATTGCATTCATACCAAAAATTCCAAAGCATGATTTCCTCCAAAATGCCGATAAAAACTAAGCACATCCACGTGTAAATTATGGTATTGATTGCTAAAATGATATATTGATGATTTTTAATACGGTGACGCCACTGATATATTTTTGATTGAAATAGTTCATCTTTATAATGGACCGGTGTTAAGAGTTAACGAACAATCCTCTGCCACCTGACGCGTGCCTCCCGAATTCTGCACGTTTGATACCTTCTCCCTATATCACCCGTTATCCTTTTTTTATAACTCTTTTGGATGCCTTAATAGTCCTGCGCCCTATTGATGATAAGTATGCCATGAAATAAAAAAAACGGTGATTCATTCGAATGAAATTCGTTGGAATAAAGTCAATGAAATTGAAAATGAGCTTCATAATGTTGCATATTGAATGCGTTTGAAAATTTTGATTGGAATCAAATGATTTTTGCTTTGAGATTTTAAAAAAATCCCATTTAAACCCTTGTAATGATGACACGTCCTACTGTATTTAGCAGATCGTATCGAATGAATGTTACCTGCAGACGAGATTGTTATTGTAGCTGGAGACATCCCGCAGCCCTTGCACGTGTAAGATGTTTACCCTCTCATAGTCGAGTGCACTTTCCATCAAGCACAATGTAAGCGGCACACATATTTAACATTGTGCTCCTTTTTTTATTCAGTCTCAATTCATTGGGCGCAATCAAAGATGTGCACAATCGGCGACTATAATTTGTCAAATATCCCTTTTTTATGTCCGCCCAGGCTGATTTTTTGTTGCTTCATTTCTTGCAATAACAACGTGCCATATGTTATGCCCTTTGAGAGCTCACCACGCATCAGCGAAAGAGGTCATGTTTTGTCGAAGGTATTCAAGGGATGCGCAAACGTCGCTTTTCAGAGTCAGTCATCCAGTCGCTTCTCGTCAACTTATCCTTTCCGCGATTATAATAAATTTATTCAGCAGGCTGAAGTACGAGCCCTTGAAGGAAGATCGAGGACAATGACATAATCCGAAAGGATTTATTTAAAATTGTTGGCTCTTTTCGTATCAGGTCGATGACGATTGCATTCTTGGTAATTTAATATGAAATAATACTGAGCAACTATTATTACGTGATTATGGAATTTGGACAAAAAATTTTTTTCTTTAAATGATAATATTGTATGATCTTAATAAAGTTAGATGCTATATGTCCGCCACTTATAATCAGTACAAATCCACTTATCTGTCATGACCGTCGCAGCGTGTATGAAGCTTGTACATAAATAAATAAACACTGTCGATAGCACAAAATATTCGGCAATTTTTTTATATAAACATAAACAATACACTTGAAATCGATTAATTTGGGTTATTATTAGTCGATAAATTTGGGTTAATGATCTATACAATCGTACGATGTACACACGATACTCTCTCCGTCTCTGTTTCTCTTAAGACACTCCGAGCTCAATGTGTAAGAATGCTCTTTATGAGTCACTGGAATTCGGACACAACATTGTGTCATACCTCTTTTAGGGGTTAATGTATATTACGATTGATTTTATAAAAATTGATTTATTTGATATAAAATGTTATTATTTTAAAAAAAAGTGCAAAATATTCGTTTTATAAAATCACCCTTATGCATTAAATTGCATTTTTTTAAATTTCGCGTCATAAGTCTAATTCTAATAAAAAATATTATAAATTTATATGTAAAATAATTATTTAAATATAATTGCTTATATTAGTTGATTGTATAATTTTATTATTCAAGCAATTCTGGCCGAAAAAAATTCTCCATTGGCCATAATTATATTATCATTGAACAATTTGAAATAATACGTTTCATTGATGTGACGCGCCAGTGTAATACTAAAATAATAAGGGCTCGTATGTATTTATTGAATGGGCGCGCGTAGTGGAGGCTTTTGTTTAAAATAGGGGTGTGATTTTTGGTCGCCCTGTTTCATGCGCTATATAAATAATAAATGAGAAAAAGGGAATCCTGAAAACCCGTTATTAGGTTAAAAAACGCGTTTCGCGTAAAAAATGTCAGATGTTTTTTCGATACCATCTGCGTTATCGATGAAGTTCACTTTGTTCTTCGCGGTAAAATAACTCTGGTTATGTTAAATATTTAAAGGATGCCTCCTCACTCCTCGGTTTGCGCTATTATTTTTTTGGTCTAGAATTTCTTATTTTTTTCCCTATCATTTTCGTACCAT
This sequence comes from Stenopsyche tienmushanensis, assembly GCA_008973525.1. NCBI lineage: Eukaryota > Metazoa > Arthropoda > Insecta > Trichoptera > Stenopsychidae > Stenopsyche > Stenopsyche tienmushanensis. The sequence goes on from WACJ01000139.1 coordinate 881,449, forward strand.
TTAAATTTTTATGAATCGAATACAATGGAGGCGCTCGGATCCGTTTATTGCGCTCACATCGTTCCTGGAATTAATTTGAATCAACTTGGGGATTGTAAAAAAATAAGAAATAAGACGGGAGGACATTTGTAATGAAAAATATGCAAATGTGGCAATAGTCAATTGACGGTCTGAAGATCTGATAATGTCCGTGAAATTATTCCATATAACCCGCGGCACTTTTTCATAATATGCTCGGTGTGCTGTTTGTTTTGAGTGGATCATCTGAATTAAAGAGAATTTTTATCGTCGCACATTATGTTAATGAGCTAAAATTGGAAAAAATTCAGAATTTTCGCCATGTTTTTGCGAAAAAATTAATATTTTGCGGGATGAATAAAATGTAAGCGCCCCTTCTTCAAAACTGAAAAGTTGCGCTTATTTTTTTTATTCTTTGATGAGTTTTCATTCAGATGTAAAATACAAAGAAAACTGTGTATTCGGATAAGATAAAAATTTCGTGAATCACATTTTAACAAAACTTAAGGCTTTAAAATATTTCAAACGCATCAGATACAATCAAAAAGAGATTATAATTATAAAAATATAAATGAAGATATGATGATTTTTCCAAATCAATAATTTATTTCAGATCGATAAATCAATTGAATTAACTCATCTTTTTAAAGTTCCTCCTCGAATCGACGATCCTCATAGAAGACTTACCTATTGTCACACAGAAGAATAACTTTGTCTTTGGTCGTTTTTCTCGTAATGCACGTCTTAAACGAATCAATTGTAGCCTATATCGATTGTCCGCAATAGAATTGCCAGGTTGTAGTAGCTCATAGTAAACAACACCCTTTTGGTCCCACCAGATACCCAGTATGATCTGAGAACCATGAATATTCGGCTTTAGTGTTGATGTTGAGGTCGATGACAATGATTGACCGGGCATAGCATAGTATTGTTTATTTTTGGGGTTATCGTAGATTATCTATTTTTTATCCTAAGTCACAATCTGATGTAAAAAACCCTTTCTTTATTGCCTTTGCTCACAAGTGAACAATTGCCTTTCAACGTCTCTCGATTTCAGTTCATGAGGCGTCCAATTGCTTTGCTTTTGAATAATTTCCATTGATTTCAATCGTACAGAAACTGCTTGTCGAGTTACTCCTAATGATTCTGCAAGCTCATTTTGTGTTTGATTCGAATCTTCATCGAGTAAAGTCTCCAATTTATTATCTTCGAATTGTTTTAACTATCTAGAGCGAAGTTTGTCTTCAATGCTAAAATCAGCATTCTAAAAACGTTGAAATCATTCCCTACATGATTTATCAGTTGGAGCATTGTCATAGCACTTTTATTCCAAATAAAGCAGAAAACTAAAAGCTCCCGCAAATGCTGCTTATTTAACACAACATTTGACATATTTAAGCAGCATATTCAAAACGAACCGGACTAAACAATTTCTCAAATGATACGTTGAAATTGGTGCTTGTGGTCTAATTCAGAACCTGCCAAAGTATATATTTTCATGCATCCTCGCTATATAAATGCATCTCGCCGCATCGTATTTTGATAAATAACGCTTAATTAAGCTGATAACAGTTGATCTGGCTGATTCTGTGGATAATTTATAATTCGAGTAAAAGTTAATTCTAATAACAAAAAAAATCAGCTATACAAAATCAGTGTTTTATGCGTCAAAAAGGTAAAAAATCACTAAATGATCGTCAAATATCTGATATGCCTCTTTTTCACATATACAATTTTTTTGATTGAGTTTTATGGTATTAAAATTAAGGGGTTGCCTTTTATTATTGATTTATTTCATGGTTTTGGCTCAATTAGGCTAATTTTCAAGTGATGTCTGAATAAATAAAATATATATATACAAAGATAGTCCCAAGAGTATCCGACTTAACGTATAGATGGCGGTCACTGTTTTTAAAAAATACTTTAATAGAAAGTGTCTAGACGCTACGTTGCTTCCGTGATCGTACAGATCATAGAAAAGGCCCTAAAAGAGAACGGAGTGATCACTAGGTTTGTATGTCCAATCGGTCCGCTTTTCAGACTGCTGATATGACGAATGAGCGTCTCGCGATCGGATGTCATACCTGAGCAATTACAACCTCTCATTATGAAACGAAGACTGATCGGTTGGGTAGTTTAAATTTTACAACTTTATTGCAGGTTTATGCCGACTGGATCAGCCCAATGTTTAAGCGATAACGAAGAAAAGAGGGAGTAGACAATTAGTGTTGATTTATGTAAAATAGAATGTGCATCTCTTGACTGGGTCGGTATTCTGCATTTTGCGCCCCAAACTCAGTCACGCCGGTGGTGGACGCCTGCTTTGCCATAACTACTGTACCATAATACTGTAAGATTTGGATGATTTAAGAACCATTTTAATGTTAATTTTTCAGTAATTATAGTATGGTTAATTTCCTAAACTTATTTTAAGCAATCCATTTATCATTTATCAAGACTTAATTACATTAAAATAAATGCTTCACGATTGACTCTATTGATGTTGATATTAATTATTTCTTTCAGATGACAACGCTCGACTGCACACATTACACACCACCGTCACAAAATTCACTTGTCATCGCACATCTCACTTAAATTAAATTAAATCAAGATATTCAAGCCCACAGGCCACAAATCACCATCAGCGACCCTTTTTCGATTTAACGTGCTTCGTCCGCGATGCATTTCAACCCCTTTCGGGCGCACCGTTAAACGAATTGCTTCCGAAGCAGAAGTAAAACGACGTCGATGTTTATCAAAGATTGTATCTAAGCAATGTTAGGATTATCTTAAAAAGCCTATTAGTGCGTCGTTTATATTTCAGCATGTGCATCGTATTAAGGACGGGGAGTAAAAAACGTCACTAATATATAGCGCAAGTCCCCTCTTGCAAGACACGAGCCGTTTCCAAAAATCTCTCAATTTTACCCTAAAATATACAAATAAGTGTATGAAAAAAAAAGTATGCACACACACAAATAGATCACCCCCTTCCCAATTTACCCCATCTTCAAGCATCGGAAAAGAGAATAAAAGCGAGCGAGTGAAGAGTTTTTTTTGTTTTTTTATGGCATTTAGACAGATTTTAAAGCGTAGCAGAACGAATAACACACGCGACTTTTTACATGTTTACTGCTAATAATAGAAGAGAAAGTTCCTTCAGCCCTTATTTAAATGCTGAGTGTATTTACCTATCTGAGAAGTGAAGTATTGCATCATTTCAGTGAAACTGTCGTCAAACTATTTTAAGCATCGAAAATCCATTACCCATCGATTTGAATCCCACCATAGGAAAATTGAAATAACTCATCAGATAACTAAATAAAAGTTAAGTACCACAAAACAGTAATTTCCTTCAAATTTTATACTTTTCAGCATCTCACGACATAGGTGGTGGCCCTGCCCTCGAGCAAATAAGAACGAATTAACATAATACTGACCGGTTTGCAATCAGCATTCGATGTCTCGTATTGAACCGGTTGATTCACAAGTATTCCATCAAATGTTTTGTTGTATATTCCAGACATTCCATTGAGACGTTTCAAATTGGCAAAGCGTGTTCTTGCGTACCTCGTGGCGATTTGCGACATAATAATTATAATTTCCCAACTCATTCATAGATTCCCATTTTAAAATGATCCTTATCCTATTATAAACATGGTACATGTGAAATACATTAGAGACTTAATGTATACTTTTACATTTGCTCTTTGGAATCCACACAAGTCTTTAAGCGCCAGTTTTGATGACATTGACACACTATTACCTATTACCGATCTTTTTAAGCTTGTAATAGCATTGCTTAAACTTAAGTTTGTTAATTAATTTATACCACCATTGCACCATCTCTGATGAATTTAATAGCCTGCATATTTAATCATGTTACTAGTGTCTAATCATTTGTGTGGATCCAAATATTGACCCAGAGCTTAGATCTAAGATTAATTTGAGTCCAGTTTTAGTGTAGAATAGTTTGCTGAAACAAATCTAATTGCTAAGACAACACGTTCGTCCATTTACATTATAGTCGATGTCTTTTAATGAGTTAGATGCTTTTTAAACATGAATTGAATAAAAAATCACGTGTTCAAAAGGCGATATTAACAATTGATCCACCATACATGTCCATGACCTCCCAATTCATTCTGAAATTAATTCTTGAAATTCTTATAAATTTATTTTGATTTTAGTCCATTTATTGAATATCATTTTCCTTCAAGAATACATAAATGTATATTTAAGGAACTCTAGATCAAGTGTTGTCAATTTAAAAGCCATAGCTTTGTCAATGTTCGGTATTTTTATTGGTTAAATTATGCTATTGATTTGAGAATGATTGATGATTTTTCTCCACATCAAAAAATCGAAATGGAAAAAAATGACGGTTCGATGCCATAAGTCTTCTTGTGGAAGGCAATTGGATATCATAATATAAACATCTTTTACTGCTAAGATAACCTGTGGATATTGTTTACGCCTGGGAATGGAATGAATAATTAGGGAATGGTTATCGGACGTTTGACAGCTGCAATGGAGTGAAGCATGCAATACAGTATAAAATACAAGTATAAAATATTATATAAATTCACTTACAGTAGACCCGCAGTAATCCAGCCCCAGGCTAATCCGGCGCCCCCTGTAGTCCGACATCCCTATAAAAGTATAGTGTTCATATATGATAAAACTTCGTCAATATAAAAAATACAAAAGTGTGATTCTAGATCGCCTAATCCATAATAAATATTTTGTAAGTTGGCAAATGAGTACAGCGTAGGACGATTCACAATTTATGATACAAAAAACAATCGCCAGATCATTCAAAAGTTCGTTTCCACCATTGATTGTGGTCCAGATAAGAGACAAACTTTTAATAAAGCCAAACATCCAGAGGTGGAGGAAGCTTTGTATATGTGGTTTCTTTGGGAAAGAAACAAGCATACATTTCTGAGCCCATATTGGCCATGAAAGCAAATTTGTTTTACACTATATTATAACTACTATGGTCATTGTGTTTATGACGTTAATTCTACAATATGAAACTTTTTTGTTGTCTGTGTCTCAACCATTTTTATATTTTTTCGGATTACAAATACTCTTTTCCAAAAAAATCCGGACAACAAGGGGTCGGGGACAGTAATCTATAGTCCGACAAATTAGACAATCCGACACCGTCTTGTAAAATGTTTATCGGATTATCGCGGGTCTATTGTAGTCTTAAATAGAAGTTAAGTTCAACACATCAAAGTTCATTAAATATTTGATGTGATTTAAATAAATCTTGCGATATCATCATGAAGTTTTTGTCTCGGTTGGAAATGAATTGTATATTGCCGCAATTATAGCAACCATTATTATGCACGAATGATGACAAACGACTCTCTTTGAGATGGTACCACAAGCACTAAAAGAAAGCATCTTATTTACGTCAACTCTCGCCGGGCGCAAAAGTCTTTATCGTAATTAAAAATTAATTGATCAAATAAATAAAAATTAAAACGGCTACTTGGCGTCTTCCAGGAAAAGGCCAACGCCCATTTTCTCAAGATTATGTATAAGAGCTCTGAGTTCTAAGACTTTTATGTATAAACATATATACGTGTGTGCGTAAGAACTTTATACTTGTAAATGTTCTATATATACGTGGGCTCTTGTATATAGAGGAACAAAATTAATTGGTTAAAACTCCTCTCTGGGTCCTTTCCTCTCTCCACCCCGGCACTTTTCCCTTTGAAGACGGGGAAATGGAGGAAAATAAAAGAAAAAGCGATAGAAGGAGTGAGAGGGGGTGGAAGAGAAAAGCTCTCCGGCACTTCGTCTTGGAGAGCAAAAATAAATTATAATTCTTTTCATCATCAGGGTACCCTGCCATCTGCATACCATGGGCGGCGCGCCACGCACCTTATTAATTATTCATTACATTCCTGTAATTAAATAAGTGATATTTACACATCGACATTGCTACACAGGGCACTAATCACACATCCTCCTCATAGCAACTATTCATCATAATATACCATCATATACATTACAAAAAATATATATTAAAATCATAATCATTTCGTCAAGCACGAAGATCATTGCAACATTGGTTATCTTTCGTTTGCATACAGATTTACATTAATAACACCATAAGCCCTATGAAAATTCAACGCTGATAAGATACGATGTAATCTTGAACTAAATGTGTCGTATTTTTAAATAAATCTAGAGTCTGCTACGTATTGTAAAATCTAATGATTATGGTTGTGCGAAGCACTCTAATTATATTATATCGCCCTTGCGAAGATATAAATCATTATATCGAATTAATTCTGTCTCATTTTGTAATATGCGTACATTGATCATCATCATTTTAATGCAATTACATGCTGAACACCACTTTTGATTGGAAAATCTGTTGATTTTACAGGTTGATCACGATGGATATGTTCTATGCTTCGATGTTTCTTGCTTGGCTTATCTGCGTTTATTACATAAAATTTGTGAATAACTGTCAAATAATCCGTTATAATTTACTGTATTTAATCGCTCGTAATCTTTGTATTTTTCGTTTAACAACTCCATGCATTGAATATAAAAATGAAATGGCATTTTTACTGATTTTGGTAGTTTAATTCTTATTGGAAATGGCTAAAAAGCTAATCTAATAGCTTCATTCCACTCTTTGTCAATGTCTCTGATAGCTTTCAAATTGTTAAATTGTTTCTCTATGTATGTCATCTTATGTTTAATTGCTGATACATAAACGTAACAAAAATATCGCAATAAATTGTGATTACATGTAATTTAATGTAGTCGTAAGATGAAAGATCAATTAGATCAAATTTAAGTGTATTTAAATATAATTTTATAAGTATAATAAGTTCAAATGTCCATCTTTACGTGGATAAAACATAAAATTAGAACGCTCACGCTTAAATAGTAAATGCGTTATAACGTTGTCAAATCTCCCACAGGAATGGAGCAGAAATAAATTCGTCCTCTGTAATCAATTCCACTTTAGATTCATTGTATGTATTAGCAGTTAAGGGTTATTTTAGGTCGTCGGAACGCAGGTGATTGGTTTATCTCGGCATTTCCAGCGTCGATCGACTTTGACCGTATTATGAACGCCCTTTGGAGGCGCCTCCCGGTCCGATTGTTCGTCCCGAAATCGGGAATGCAATCGCTAGTTGGCACATTATGATTACGCCGATAACGAAGAATGTCCTCATACACGGGCCACCTGTGGAGTCCGGGAGGCTGCACGAATTTAAGGCACGAGATGAAAAAAAGACGGAAAGAAAAAGTACATACCCTTGGCTCTTTTAGAATACACCCGTCGTCTTGGCGATGAATCCCCTCATCCTCCCGATGCCACCCCCGCCCGTCCACTCCCTCGCAACCCTTATAACACCACGGGGCAAAGAAAGAGTTAATATTGATCGCGTTTTTTATATTTCATTCAGCCCCAGCCTACGGGTACTTGCAATGCTATTTTTTTACTCGGTGGGGTGGCCGGGAGGGCGAACTACGGAGGGTGAGACCTGCCTTAAGCGAACTGCGAACCCGCCGGGGTGAAGGAGCCGCCAGGAATCTCCCTGTTGCATATACGAGGCGTAGATCACGTCCTTTTTTTTTAAAAAAAAGTTTGATGCTTTAATGCAACTATCGAGATGTCGATCTAATACATCACTTTTGATTCGCATCTTTGAAGATAATTATATCGAGTATTCTGGAATTGAAGGATGTTTCGTGATATGGGGGGGAATATTATGGGAGTGCAAAATATGTAGCAATTAAAACAAACACTTATTATATCGGACATTTGATCTATCGCATATTTTTTATTATAGATTTCGATAAATAAGGAGTAGCGATACATTCTTATACATTCGTAGATAAGAGTTAATGAAGTTTGAACAATCATATATAATAGTTTTGAGATTTTCACAAAAAAAAACCAAAAAAAATATTTGAACATCACAATTATTTTTTTATATTTTTTTTTCAACAACAGTTTGACATCCATTGGAAATTATAGACATTATACTGTTCCGAAGACATCCATCACATATTTAATAACATTTTATTACAATACCGATATTTTATACACATTTGTTATAGGAAAAATATAACTAAATCTTAAAATGAACGCCCATCGACTTTGAACCCCTCAAACCAGAGGTTCTGAACATTTTTTGTACTGTGAGAATCGATGGGTTCAAAGTGATATGGGGGGTTCCATCGACCAACAAAGTTAACATCTGTACACACAACTTTTAAATATTTAAATTAACATTCAAGTACATCCAATCACTATACAGGTTTTCTTCATAGGAAAATTTACATGTACACCGTGCTGCAAAAGTACTACAAAATAATAAAAAAACACGTCAATAATAAAGAATATCAACAAACAATCGATTCAACATACGATCGGATGGCAATAAAATATAATAGTGAGGGACTATATCCGTCTAGATACTTTCAATATGCAATAAAGATAGGATACTATTTTAAAATCAGTCTTGTGTTTTTGCAAACATGTTGTTCGATTAACCGTATATTACAATCTAAGTTGTACAATAACAACGAAATGAGTATTCTGTAATATATCATTTTATCTCCATAAAAAATAAATAAATTTTAAGTAGTATTGAACCAAGTTTGAGGTAGTTTTTAGGCCATAACAGTTTGTCACATTTGAGTTGAAAGGATTATTATCGACATTTTTTGTACTATCTGTTACAATTATGCTTTTAAGAACAATTTATCCCAATTTTATATATAAAAATACACGCAGGAAAAAACTGTACAATAATACGGTAATAGACTATGTATTTTTAGGTACTCTTGAATCAAGATTTTATCGTACATCTAAATATATATAATCATAGTGATTCAATTACAATTATTTAAAATATCTTTGGGAAAATATCAATTTACAATTCAATGACTAAAAATATATGTCAGTATAGAAACATAGTTTTAATTTTTTTTTTTTGGCATCGTATAGCTAGAATACGTTTTGGGGGTGAGAATATACACATTTCGAGAAAACACCATGGAAACTATGCGACCCTGTCAAATTAAATTTAAAATTATAATATGCTTACGTTAAATATGTATATATATATATATATAAATTCTTCATTAAAAACTAATACCCGTAATGAAAAAATCATAATTTGGTTGCCGCCATTGTTAAGGGGCGGCGGTAACTTTAAAACACCATAAGATCTAAAATTAATCAAAATCAAATAACAAAAATGATCAATGCAACACAATCGTATGGGGGTTGTCTTAGAAACAAAATAAATTCTAACATTACAAATTATCATACAAGAAGGGTCCCACAAGCACGACTCCTCCATCTCCCGATCATCCCACATGCGGATGATGGCGTCGATGCAAAAGTCGTGTCGCAAATGGATTCATATAAAATTTCACATACAATCGTATATATTTCAATCTAATTTGCTACCATTTACAGAACAATAATAATCATACATATATTTAATATTTATAACAGTTAAAACTAAAAAACAGTATAATACTACACTTAGGAGCTATGAAACATGATGAAAACGTCTTTTCAATATTTTTCCTCATACACATCACATACAATAAACACACATGCTGTGTGTCAACGAGGGGGGGGAGTTATTGTGTGGGGGGGGAGACTTTTAATAATTATAAATGGCACATCGATTTGATTCACAACGAAGACCGATTAAAAATAATTCGAATACATCCAATAATATGAATATGTACATAATTTTGGTCGAAGATCTACACACGATATATCTCATAAATATTTATATAATTTCAATAATGTCATATGAAAAATAGTACGATCCGAGTGATTGTGAAATCATAAATTTGAACTTTTGTTTGGGGGTGGGGGGGAGGTTTTGGTTTGATTCATATCGTTGGTCCGTGTATCTAATTATGTATGCTTTCGAACGATCACAACCGCTTATAAGAAGATTTGGCATTAAATTTGTGAGTAAATTCTTCGTCGACATTGAAATGAATATAATCTGTACCCTTAGGATTTTTTTTAATAAGAAACAATCCTAATCATTCACCCTGATTGATCATCATACGAGAGGTACTCGATTAATTGAATATCTATGCGCCGAGATGCGCCTACACATCAACATAAAATCGTACATTTATTAATATAGTTGCTATGCTTATTGATTTATTCTTTAATAATATCGTACAAGAGTACCTCCCGCACATTCTTCATCGCGTAATGTTATTATATCACGTTTTTCTTCATTATATGTACATTTTTTTTATTAAATCAATTGAGGTAAAGAAGGTGTATTCGTAGTTTTCGCACTCAGACACGCATCGAATCAGGCACGCATTTTTATCATGACGGTTGCATTCAGCCAAACAAACAAAAGCATCGAACATTCATTTCATTTTATTTTTCAAAAGCCAACGTAATGATAAACTGGTTTCAATCCGTCAACAATACGGCATCGATTGGGCGCCTCCCCTCGGCAATGCGACCCATTATACCCTCTCCGGGGTGAGATCAACTTAATACAATGGAATGTTAAGATCGACAATGGACTTAATAATCGGCCATTGTTTAATTTCGAGAAAATAAGCGGTTTCCATGTTTTCGCTTTTCACATTCCTCGACGTGTACGACACGTATACTCTTTTGTCGTCCGGGGATTCGTATTTCCGGTTTTGCGCCGCGGATTTCTTCTCAGGAGCACAAATTAGTGCCGTTTGTGTGTGGCTCTAATACAATTTTAAGCTAGAGGAGATTTGGCACATAATAAGGAAAAATTGATTTCAAAGGGCGCAAATTCCGGCGGCGAATCGATAATTTCGGCGATTAAAATATTTTTTTTATATGTACAATTCGCGGAAAAAATTGCAAGGCGCACGTTTCGAGCCGGATTTTTTTTTGACGTCGGGGGCCTTTTTAATGTGGCCCGGGTCTTTGTTTGATCGGGCGAGGGCAACGAGATGAAAGGGCCAAATATTGCCCAAATTTGCAGCGGAGACGCAATACCAGGTAGTGAAATTTAAATACCGCGATCTTCGATCGCAACACGTCGGATCGGGTGGTCTTCGGGGTATCCGATCGCGTTACGCGAACAAAATCACCCTTATTGTTATTTTGACAATAAATAAGAAATGGGCGATCCTCCAGGTATACATTTGGACCGCAAAAAAAATCGATTTCCTTCTCGTGCAGATGTTTCGCTCGTTATCCGTTCGAAATTTCGCTAAAAATGCGCCCTTTGATCAATTTTTGTTTATAATTAAAATTAGATTATGTATATATATATAGCGGCGTCGAGGGGAGGTGTTAGCGCATAAGCGGGGGGTTTCGACCAGCACACCGGTTACATCCTCGATGGCCGTAAAACACTATTTTTGAGGAACTTGTATACCAGAATAAATAATTTCTCAATTTACAAGGGAACAAACATATAAAAAATCACAAAAAGAAAGTGCCCGCACGATTGATCGTCGCAGGCGTAGACTATCCTAATTTGAGATTATTATAAGTGGCGACGTCTGCGGAGAATCAGGAGAGGCGACGCCCGAGCGAGAGGTCCTCCGGTTCCGTCTGCTCCGGGGGCATCGTCTCCGGCGGTGAAGGTCCACATTTGTGATGCAGGAGATGATGACGCCGCCGGAAGCGACCGCAGCATCGCTCGCAGCAGAAGGGCTTCTCTCCGTTGTGGATGAGGGCGTGCGCCTTCAGCTGATTGGAATCAGAGAATCTCGCCTGGCAGAGATCGCAGCGATACGGTCGCTCTCCCGTATGGACGCGAAGATGTCGCCTCAGATTGGCCACTTGGACGAAATGCCTCGGACAATGAGGGCAACTATAAGGTTTTTCACCGGTGTGGAGTCTCAGGTGGGTTTTGAGGTGATGATCGCGCGTGAAGCGCTTGTGACATTCGCCGCACTCAAAAGGCTTCTCACCCGTGTGGGTACGCTCGTGATTCTGCAGGACGTGTTTGTAGCCGAAGGAGCGCGAACATATCTTACAGGTGAAGAGCTTATCCCGCGGAGGATCGCGAGCTGGAGGAGAGCCAGCCGACGATGGCGGACTGAGAGGCGCCGGAGGACTCGCGACGATCGGCGGCTCCTTCTTCGTCTGTCTGCGTTTCTTGGCCTTTTTGAGCGGTTCAAGATGCTCGCTACTGCTGGATACGATGTGGTTGTTGTTGAGCTTGTGGGATCGATTCGAAGTCAGCGAGGGCGGAGGAGGCGACGGACTCTCAGGTGCGCAGGGCGGCCATGCCAGAAGCGCCCTGTGATAGAGCGCCGGAGAGAGACCCGGAAGTCCCGGAATACCGGGAAGCCCTGGCAAGCCCAAGAGCGCCGCATGCGAAGCCAGGAGACCAGCACTCATCAACGGAGGAAAACTCACTTCTCTCGCACCTTCGGCCTTCATGCTGTTCAACGATCTTACACACACACCTAAACAAAATACAAAAACAAATTAACTCTCATTTCACAATTGAATTCTTATCAAGGCACTTTGGTCTTGTTAAAATACCATACTGTTAAAAAATATTTTAAATTCAGACTTGGATCCTCACGTATGAGGACCTGAGGATCATATATAATATTTAACATTTATACCGATCATAAATTCTACAATAGAACCGAACATCGAAAACGATGTCGATAAATCCACCTTAAAATTTATATATTTTCTTACGAACACGTCCGATTTTATTTGGACATGCTCCATGAAGCACAATATTTTCCAAAAATTGATTGACACCCTCATTGTCAACGTCAAGTCTGAATAATTGAGCAAACTATACAAAAATATTAGCCACGTCTTCCATATCATATTCTGTATTAAGTTTTGTATTATTATCCAACCGTTCTAATGATCATTGAATTTCATCGATACTCAATTAATGATGCATTTGTCCTTCTCATCCGATGATATGTAATAAATCGGCGTTTTATAGCTACAAAGATTCAATACGTGTGCATTCTTCAAAAACTCATTAGTATAATATAAATTTCATCCTTCAAAGTAGAAAAATGTGCAAGGATAAGATCGTTTCCTGTTTCGTACTAAATCCTCATCCCTTTCGAGGAATGTTTCGAATGATTAACATGCGGACTTTTTTTCTAGCACATCCCTTAACGCACATGCGAACGATTTTAGCTTAAAACAACATGTGTCATTTTAAATTATGAATGCATGCTAAAGTTGAATAGATCCATTTTAGAGTTCCATATTTGGATATAAAGCTGATTTTTTTATGGATCGAAGATGATTTATAATGGAAGAACGGTTTGTCGATTCCACAAGCAACTAAATAGTCGTTGATGTCAAATAATCGAGATCGTTGAAGTGCATAGTAACGCCGCAACTTGGTCGATATCGAGCGATCAATAGATCATGACGAATGCATTTGAAATTTGCTTCGCCACGTTCATCAAATAAAAGTCGATTCGGTCGCAAAAAATGGCATAAAGTAACAATAAAAGGGATCAGGTCCATTGTGCATCCGAAATGCAAAGATGGCGAGAAGACGCTACGCGCTCGGCTAGTGGGAGGCAAAAGGACAATTGCACTCGAAGCGCATTCATCCCTCAAATGTTGTACCCCGGAAAGTCTCCCGATCAATACAATTCAAGTGGGGAAGCAAAATTAAACAGCCATCAAAGAACTCTACTCGCCGATGATATATGACAATAAATTTCTGTTCCACAATTGCGAATAATACAATCGCCAAATCCGCGGGGCATTTATGAAAAGGATTTGTAGGCATCCCTTGAAGTTCTTTGCTCAACCTCTGACCGAACATAAATAATTGTCCGCGGTGGATCCTGGCACGCGTGACGTGGCACTTTTGCTACACGTGTATGCGATTTTTGCGTTATTAATTTTCCATGCGAAATAAATAACAATACGGGAGAGATTACAGGCGGTGAGTTCGATATAAATTATATTTACAGCGGGGCATAATTCTAAGATATTATATATTGTCTAAATCCTTAGAAATACGCGAAACCTTTGGAGTTGTTTCATTGGAAAAATTTTAATTCCAAATAAAACCTAAGAAAGGAAAAGCTCTCCTCCCGCTGCCGTCCCGGTAGAATGGGAAGACTCTAGAAATTTAATTCATTAAAATGAATTCCTTTTGTGCAGCTACCGAGGATTGCGATGGTGATCGAACCTTTTGTCGGACGAAATCGGATTAAGCCGCTAATTGATATGGAGAGGGAATGTACGCCCACCCCCTGACCCCCTATGAACGCACACACAGACCGACCCACCCCCGATTCGTTTCGTTTATTTTCTAGTTTTTCGATCTCTCCTCTTTAGGGGTAGTATTCGTCGGAGAAAAACTTTGCGGCGGCTGATGAGAGAGAGGCGAACTTTTATCACGTTTAAAAGAAATTCGTTAAAGCGATTTCATAAAGAATATTCAACCCTAAAATGTGTCCGAGTCGAGGGCGCCAGAAAAATCGCGAAACATTGGGCTTCGCGATTACGTTAACAAAGTTGTTGAGCCGTTAGAATTCATATCAAAAATCAATATTATTCAAACTGCATGAAATACACATCGAATTTCAAACATCAAACACGACAATAAATTTACGAATTTAATACTATCATACTTTGGCTATTAATCAATATATAAAATATTGATATAACGGGTTGAAATTCAAGAAGCAATGTTGATCTATTCAATTATGAATCTTCAATATCAATTGAATGCACACAGCATACTTTTATTAATGAATTATTGATAGAAATCATTTTCATATGGAACTTATGGAACCAATATTGCATTTAAATCAAAGAACGATTATGTTGAGTGATCTTGTTTAATTAATTGTTGGTTTTATTATAAATATGAACAAACATACAAACATTGATTTTTATATATAAGATCTACTGTAAGTTAATTATACTATACCTATATTATTTGAGAAAGTGCAAACAATAAGTTGGCAAAGTTTTATCGCAATCGAATGAACGATATGGCAGCGCATGAAATACAGACAAACAAACATGATTTTTATATATTAAACTATGCCTATGTTACTTGCGAAATCTTGAAACAACAAGTGGATGAAGTTTTATCGGAATCCGATGAACAATATGGCAGCGCATTTCGAACGAACAAAACCCAATTCATTTTTATGTATTAAATGGAACGAAATATGATAAATTTAATGGAAATTTGCGAATGAAAAAACTATAGGAATTAGCTCATAATACAAGAAAATATGCTATTTCAGCTGCTTATGAAGAATTTTTTTGAACTTCGGATTAAATAAGAAATTAAAATCAATCCAGAAATATAAGCTCTTAAGTGGCTGTAATGTTTCTCCTCTGATAAAAATGGGAATCTCGATGTTTTAAATATGTAGGTAACTTAAGACAGAATTTTTCATGTTGAGACAATTTGCTTTAAACTATAAATATTTAAATTATTTCAAAATCGTATTAAAATTCCGATCAACGACGCTGGAGAAGACTTTCAGTTGGAATTTATCGATCTTCATATGAATGAGAGATTGAAGATGAATTTATGACGAGTTTAATGATAAATTAGGGGAATTCGATCTTCACAACAGCAAAAAATCAACCCTTTTTAAACTGCATGAAAAATAAATATAATCTAAAAGGATTTCAATTTCAATAGGAATATTTTTCGTTTGTCCGTTCATATTTTAAAAAAATCCAATTCGATCCGTTTTCATCAATATCCTCCCCATACAATTTATAATGCTAAAGATAGATCTCGCAGTGAATTGCGGATTGATAAATCTATAGTAGATGTGTGTTAACAATCAATATTTGAGCATCACTGCTCAAGATTATCATCGAAAACTTATGCCATATTGGAGATATTTAGCATCCACGCGATCTCGATGACCCTATATCGTCCATTTTAACTGCCTACATTATGCCAATAGCATTCGCATCCGGGAAGCAGCATCATCCCGGTGGTCCCCCGTTATTTACATTTCTCTCGTGAATTTGCGCCCGGAATTGTATTTAATCGAACGACGTTCTCCGTATGTAGATGTATGATGGGTCGTTGTCCGAGTCTGAATAAGACTTATTTTTATGCGAGTCCGAGGGGGTAGATAATGAGGAGGCTTCCTAACTACCGAGATCCCCATTTCCCGGCGAGCTTTCAATTAGAAGTGGGTTTTACCTTATCAATCATTTGCGGGGCCGCGGTGTTTGCGCGCAGATCAGCCCTTAGACGGGGGCTATTCATCAATATTAGACTTGGTTAAAATGGCCGACGCCCGCAACCCGGAAAACCCACACCGCGAAAGCCTTCAAAACTTTCCACTTAGCCCAAAGTGAAAAAAAAGCGCGCACCTCACTCTGTTCGAAGTATAATATAAAAACGCACTAAATTATTCCCCATTATTATTATCATTATTATTTAGCCGGGGGGGATGGGCTTTGTGCCGCCATAACCTGGGGCGGAATGAGCCCAGGTGGTTAACGACTTGGAAAGGACATACACTAATGGCTTTCGTGTAGAGAAAGTAAATTATGAATATTTTAGTGCTTATATAAACGAACATCGCGCAGTTTTTTTTTCCTTAAAAAGTTATTTTAAGCCTTTACGGTTATACTTCCTCGTCTTCGTCGGATAAAGCAGGGCAAGGGAATACTAAGCTCCGTGGAAATGGACGTGTGATATGCTTTCAGGAAAAATAATAACCGAGACGTAAAAATTACAATAAAAAGGAAATCGACCTAAAATAATTTCATGCGATCCTGTGCTAAGTATCCGAACAAATGCGGACACGGCCAATGAATATTCTCAAAGGGGCTGATGCGATCAAATAAAATGTTTTAATACGCATTTTACAACACAACAATCATCCAAGATCACACAATCAACTGACTGTTTTCTGAGATTTTCAGAGTTTGCAATCCTCCAGACCATATAAATTTGATAAATGCCAATTCGATATAAAACAGTCTATTAAAAGCCTTAAAAATGTAATGTTTTCTCTTAAATATTTGTTCTAAATCATTATTATTTTATGTGTTTTAATTCATCGATCGATCAATCAAAATATTGTGTTAAAAAAATATGGAAGAAGATATCCACGGGCTTCCAAAAAGAAGGACTTATCGTTGGCCGAATTATTAACTTGATTGAAACAGAAGGACTTGGAGATACAGATGATGGAAGACTTACCAACGACAACCTGCAAGAATTGACAGATCAAGGAATTCATGCATAGCATAAGAGCTTGCCACAGATTTCATTAATAAAAGTCAATAAAGTTAATAAAAGACAATGAAATGAACAACGTTAGAATTAGTTTTAAAATTCCAGTAAGAATTATTTAGCGCCCGTCGTGTTATTAGATTCCAATATAGTGGATTTATAATATAATTGCAATTGTATCATTTTTCCATTTTTATTTCCACTTCAATAGGGCAAATCTACACAAGTTTTACAAGATAATGATTCCGCAATCTATTAATTTATAGATCAGATTAATTTCCGTTATTTGAATTTATGGCGATCAATTCAATTGAATCATTTAGTTCGCTGCTTTGAAAGCAGTTCGTCTAATTCTTTAGCTCGTATTGAGCGAACGGCATTAATGAATTTAATTAATTGAGTTAAGAATTTATAACGTTCCAGTATCATTATCATTTAGAACGAATCGAAAGAGATCGAGTTTTCTCCAATCCCACAAGTTGCAATTGCCATAATTGTTGTACAATCTGCGTTAAAAATGTATCTCAAAATAATAATGCGTGGCAGGGCAAATTGGCTCGAACGTCACGCAAAGTGAAACTTCAAGCGTTCTGTCTCTCTCGCACATGCTAAGCGCATACGACGCGCTGCCTCTACTGTGTGGGTCAATATTATTATATATTACACAAAACACAGCCACATCTTTTGGCTAAAAATTCCATGACATGTGAAAGCCACGTATATAAAAATTGTTGTATGATAAATTGGACGCAAGTTTTAGTGTAAATTTTTTTTGCAAATTTATTAAGGCAATTCTCATCTCAAAAGCTTTTTTGATCTTAATTATGAATACATCATGTCGCCGATGAAATTCGAGGCATCCAGGAATGTGTGCGCTTTCGTTTAATTATTCTGCTCGAAATCCAATGAAAGTGTACGCATGGAAGATGCGTTTAACGCTTTAAAATATCCAAAAAAAAAAGTAAGAATGTTTCTTCGTCAAAAGCCTCAGACTATCTTTGAGTAACCTGATGAGCACTCAGTCGTGTGCGTCTGTGTGCTCCGTCGTCGTTATACACACGCATAAATACTAAATTTCCATTAAGAAACGCGTGTCTCTCTAGGGCATTTTACAAAAAAGTCTATTACTGTAATATTGATATTCTAAATATTTACAATCCGCGAATTCTTGGCGGGGCACGAGAGAACAAGTGGAAAAAGAAAGACGAGAAGTGCGAGACAAAAAAGTGCGTAGGTATCGGCCGAATCTCATTATCTCGGCCACTTTGGATTTTACATAAATTTTAATTTCACCGTCGAGAGATAAAGAAAAGGGGGGGGGGGTGCGAGAGAAGAGATCTCGCCGAGAAGAAAGGCCGAGAGGCGATATTAAATTTAAAACAAACTACGTTTTAATTAATGCGAAATCCATCCGCGCGTCGCTAAACAACCGGGCCACTCGCGAGCGCCCATTATTAATTGAGAGCCCTTAATTAAATTCTGGAATAATTATAAATTTAATAAGAAAACGAGTGCGTAATTGAAAAACGCGATCATTTTTTACGTCTCCCCAATTCGCGGCGCGAATGAGAGCTTGAAATTTTCCAGTTGGGAAAATACGAGCCACGCTCCCTCAGCCGGAAATTTGTGCTCGCACAAAATATTCTGCTCCGCCAAAATTAAATATGCATTAATTAACGCGCCTCCAAAACACTCCGGGGCCCTACTTAAATCGAATAACCGATCATCAACGATCCGCCGTTATGATAACGCGTCGCGTCTTTGAGCGCTGGCAACACCGGCGGCGGAGCGCGAATAATTGCCGCCACGCATCATTCAAATGTGTTCGGATGTAGGCGATATCCATAGTAAATAATATATAGTTCGTATTTAATGCGCCGACATACCATTCATCAGATTGCGATAAAACTTCATCCATTTATTGCTAAGAATTGCGCGAGTAACATAGGCATAGTCTAATATACAAAAATACAAATTTGTTTGTTCGTATTTTATACACTGCCATATCGTTCAATCGATTGCGATTAAACTTTGCCAACTTATTGTTTGCACTTTCTCAAATAATATAGGCATAGTACAATTAACTTACAGTAGATCTTATATATAAAAATCAATGTTTGTATGTTTGTTCATATATATAATACACATTTCATACAAAATAATTGTCAGATATGTTATTTAATACGTCATATCATTTTAGTCATGTCACAAGTCCAAGATTTACTGAATTTGATTATATGTCAGCATATATTTTTACAAAACTAGAGCCATTAAAAAAATGGATTTTGATGAATATATGGTTGAATTTATTTGGATATGGATCAATTTTAAATTGCAATCTAATCATTGTTACATTTCTTAATACTTCCAATTGTTCGAATTTTTTGCACAGTAAACGGTTTGAGCCGTTTCATGCAATGTTGTAGTTCAAAATCCGGCCGCTTGCAATGGCGGCGCTCCGTGTAATTTCGTTCACGTTTAAATTAAATAATTTACGTTGTAATATTTAAATAACAACGAGCTTTGATTGCATCATAAATAAAATAATGGATCGATTTAAATCCTGTTGGATTTGACTTATTGCATGATACGTTCTTATGGGATTTAATATTGCGCAATTTTAGCTCGATTTTTAAAATGTTTTTGTACCTAAAAATGCATCCTGCCATCGGTAATTTTAAATTTCGCTTCGGGATGTCAACCATACGGAAACAGCATCCAGCATCGTGCCACATGTGGTCAACACATTTGTGCAAAAATCAGGTAAGGATTGCATGACGAAGAATATCCTTCGTCTTGTTTTTTATTTGAATTTATCATCTTTCTGCCCATTTAAATCCGATGGCCATCATTTAAAAATATACAGAATCACTCGCAATTATGGCGCCAAATTCAAATTGACGCTTTGCGATAAACTATTGAATTTTTAACGCAATTTAAAACCTATATTTTTTAAAATACAAGCCCCTCGTAAACCAATCCAGTAAGCCATATTGGTCAAAGTTGATTGACAATAAGGCTTCCCGGGTCGATATTAGTGAAATAAAACATTGGGGCTTAAAACTACGCTTATATAAAGAGCGTGAAATTCTTATTCGGCGATAAACTGGGTTAGGAAACCTAAGCAAAATATTTTCGGGTGAAATTCTAATTGGATTAATACATTTTTGGCTTCTACAGTCCGTTACAAATGCACACTTTTACAACAAATTAACAAACGCTCGCGTAGTCTTCCAATTTAAATATTTGACCATTTAAATTGTCGCAATGCGTACATAAACAATAAACATAGCCAATGATAAAATAATAATTTTACATGGATGCATTGGAAATTATTTCGAAAAAGGGATGAGAGGGGGGAGTGGAAAACTCGGTTATTTCCAGACAAGAATAAAATCTTTGTTTGATCTTAATTATTTTTCGGGACCTTTGTCGTTTTTAAAGGACCTCTGACACCTGTTGTGATTAAGGTCTGTACAGATTTTTAATTGCAGCGAAATACTGTGTAATTAAATTTTTAATTGAAAAAATCTAATCGCACGGGCGAAAAAAGGGGAACGTCGACGCGTAAAAAATAAATACAGATCACAATAACGAATTACATTGTGTCTATATTTGTATGTGGAAAAATATACTTGTCGGATTTTCCTTATTGCATTTTGTTTATTTACTTTGGACGCGGGCTCATCGTGCGTATTTTGTATTTGGGAGCGTGCATAAAATATGTATCTAATTTTAACATGCGAAAATATTACATTTGTGCTTAGTAAATATACATTTATTTAATAAATAAAATTGATATTTCGATGATGGACGATAATTTGCGCGTTATAAAAATATTGGCTCGATATTTGTATTGTTTTGATCGCGTCCTAATTGATATTGTGTATTTTCGATTATGGCCGATTTATAGGCTGTTATTGTCGCGCTTTAAATTTGTTTACGATTTGACAGTTCGCCGATCGGCGCCGCGCGAAGCTTTTTTAAATTCAAATGTGAATCGAGACGTTTGTTTACGGCCATGAACATATGACCGTATGACGTTTGCGTCGCCGCCGTACGCGGACAGCGCGGCGTTTTCCTCTCGCGGAAAATTCGAATAGGAAAACAAAACATTCGCACGTATCGGGACGAAATAAAATCCGAGCGAAAAGTTCGGTTTTTTAAAATATCTGCAAGCGGATGCGATGGTGTCGATCATGGAGGAAGCGGGGCTCACCTCTAGACTGATTGGGTTGTAGTCCGAGCGCCATGTCAGCGCGCGTGTGTCATGCCGCGCGGCGCCCAGCGCACTGTGCCACTATACACAAAGTCCGGCAGCGGCGCGACCTGCCGCAACACTGCGGTACGGCTTCTACGCTGTATGGAGCGAGGTTCGGGGAGGGGGCGCGGAGAGGGGTGGCGGCGAGGGGCGGCGCTGCATCCGCCCCGCCTATCGCGCGCCGCCGCTTTAATTGCGGCTGCACCGCCACCTAAGTCTTCATACGATTTTCCGTACGGGGCCACTTTGACCCTTCCTTACGGTGATAACCGATAACGCGCACTGACAGATAGTTTCGCTACTGCCAGCCGCCAACGATTTCGAATCCAATACACTTCCGGAGTCAAATTAAGCACTCTGCTAATGAACGATTAAAAATTATAACCTATAAATGCAAATCGATCAAATAACGACTTATCAAATACGAAAAATAAAATTAAAATTCAACACACAAACACTGTTATTAAATCATGCACATTTTTATACAGATCCCTAATTTTTGTTGAAAAAATGTCCAACAGGAAAAATATATATTTGGAATATCATCATCATTAAAATGGCTATAAACTGTCTTCTCATAATGGATCACTATTGACAATCCGAGGATATATATTTGATTGAAAATCTGATTATTGCTGGATTTTTGGGATTTTTGCACTACAAACTTCTAGTTAAACATGCATATAATCATTGTTGTTAATTGTTTGTAATTTTTTAATACTATTTAATAATTATCACTTTCGCACAATAAAAATATCAAAAATGAAAACCGTTCATAAATGCATGCGTCAAGAATCAATTTCAATATGTCAATAGCCCTCATCTCCCTTGTTATTTCTAGAAGAAATACTGAATATTGCGAAGGATTGTAAAAATATGACTATTTAAATATGAGGAGTAAAAAAATGATCACCTGATACAGGGCCGTAACAAGGGCGCGACAAAGCAAGCGCCCGCCACGGGCGCAACTGATCCTTGGGGCGCAAAACGTAGAATACCGACCCGGTCGAGAGTTGCACATAGTTTTTATTTTACTCGACCAGTTCTACTTTACATGAACCAACATTGATTGACTCTGTCCGTTATCAGTTATCCAATCCCACTTTTCTTCATTGTCCGCAATAAATTAAAGACAACAATATTTTCGACCGATTATAAAATCTCAGCAATCTACTACTTCTTTGGACATCTTCGTTTTGTAATGATTGTTCATAATCGGTCCGTAGGCATATTTGGGTATGGCGTCCGATCGCGAGGCGTTCGTTCGTCATGTCAGTGATCTGAAAATCGGACCGATTGGAGACACAGACCTTGTGGCCAGTTTCGTCCTCTTTTAGGACTTTTTGCGGCGTTTTTTATGATCTGTACGATAACAGGTGATTAGGGCTTCGGTAGATGTGATTAAAGTTGTAGCGCAGGAAAACAATGGAAGTATTGCAATTTACAAAGAATTGCAAAATTGAGTATGTATAATATTTATTATAAGCAACTACAATATAGTTTCAGTCTCATAGATATAAGACATTTATGTACGAGTGGACAACAACGTCATCTGTTTTGTAGACATGTTGAGGTATGGCATCCGACCGCGAGACGCATTATCGTCATATTAGCGGTCCGAAAAGCGGACTGATTGGACATATAAACCTTGTGATCACTCCATCCTCTTTTAGGGCTTTTTGCGGTATTTTCTATGATCTGTACGATCACGGAAGCAGCGTAGCATCTAGACACTTTCTATCATAAATTGTCGTAGCACTTCAACGTTTAAAATATATGCCAATTATAAAGCTATGGGAAACTGATTACAATTTGATTTGTAAATGTCAAAAAATGAAAATAGTAGCATTGATTAATAATTGTATTAATAGTACTGTTGTAAAATTACTTTGATTTTTTGCAACCTTTTGTCTCATTCGCAGCTTATAACGTCAGCGAATTTGCATAGGTGAATGCAATCAATCTTTTGTAATGCACAATTCACGATAATCGCAAACCGACTGTCAACACAAAAGAGAATATTCATATTGTGGCAGTAATTTAATGCTCACATGACAATAGATAAAACTATTTGAATACAAAGAGAATCGTTTGGATAGTCGCAAATCTTATAATGTGTGCATATTTGATTCGATGCATAATTAATTCAAATTCAACGATGGATGCGTTTCCATGTAATGCGTTTCTAAAATTGGCAATCTGCTCAATCAGAGCCTTGTATGGTCATATCATTTTCCCAGTGCAATTTGAGCCTTGAACGGTTTGGATTCTGAGAATTTTGGGTTTTCCAAATTGTCAATTAGACGGCGAACGTAGTGTCACTTTGTGATCATTATTGTGATATTCGCCCGCGAGATATCGTTTGCAAACGGATGCTAACGTCAAATTCTTTCTAAAATGGAGATCGTCAAATGTCGAAGAATCGTCATTACAGTGTCACATCGCTATTAAAACGTCTAAACGCGTAGTTGACGTGGCTTAAATGCTTTTTATATTCGCGCAAAGATCGATGCAAATTAAATTGCCTTATGCGGGATTGTATCAAATCGCCGTTGAAATGAAGAGATCTGAGGTTCTCTGAGATAAAGCTCTATTTACATTAATCCTTGGTGAATAATTCAAATATTTGCTTTGTAAAATTCCGAGAAATCCTTTGTGGCCAGAGTTCAAATTGTACAAACAATAAACAATTTGTGTAAAGTCTAAAGCCGATACATCCTGAGATACACAAACGATTGACGTTCAAAATTCAATCGGAACTGTTGTTGCATCTTGATTGATTATTTACATCCGCATTATGCAAGCGATGCATATTTTTATGATGCGATTTCAATCGAAATATCAACAGATTAAAGGTGTGTTTGTAATAAATAAAAATAATTAATATTCGAATTATGAATGTCGATTAATCGATCAATTGCACTCAAATCATTCTAAGGGTTATACCATATCAGTGTATGTTTGATGTGTCACAATTTGCTTGCCACAAATACAAGATTACGTTTGTGCATTATTTTATTGGCTGGCAAACATGTTTATTTGATTTTGACACATTCATCTTGTCGATTCAAGGATGCCATGTAACAAACATGCGGATCGATCGTTTGTGCTTGTAATATAAAATGTTTAACGTTCATGTCTTCAGGTCGGAACTGATTGAAAATGCATTAATTCCATTTTTCCCCGCGGGAAACTACGGCATTTTTATGGCGTTCTCATTTCCCCCCTCGTAATGGGGGAGAAATAATAAAATATTTATTTTTGGGTTGTTTTCTTACAATGAACACGACTTCCTTTCTCTCCAGCGATTTTTTACAAGAGCCTTTTTATTCCCTTTTTTAGCCGCGGATGGCACCTGCCCGACGCGTGCTGTCGCAGGCTCGCGCCAATACTGGTGCTGCAGAAGTTTTCAACCCCGAAACACCAACAGTTCCATGGCAAAAAATCAATAGATGACCTTGAAGACTATGGCACAATTATAAATTAATACATGTTTAATTAAGAACCAATCAGCTATGAATTATTAGGTCAAAATCATAATAAACTTACGATGGCAATTAAACGCATCAATGATATTTAAGTACAAATTTGATATTTACTATAACTTAAGTCATTTCATACTTACAACATGGTTGTCAGTATTTTAAGCCTTTAAGTTTGATTTAATCAATAGACTAATCATCCCTATGATGACCCTTAATGCACTTAAATACAGCTACATAACAGAACAATGGCTTTAAATTATTTATGGATGGTTTTAATATCCTCATTATAGTTCACAGAATTGGATGGAATAGAAGAAAAATTGATTACATTGCCAAATCAATACATCAGCAGAGTCTGTGTGTCCAACCGGTCCGCTTTTCACACCACTGACATGACAAATGAACGCATTTTGATCAAAGCAATACCGGAATATATCTACAAAGCGATTATAAACAATCATTACAAAACGAAAGAAGATTGATCGAGTTTGTTGAGATTTTATAATCGATCAAAAATATGGTTGTCTTTAATTTACTGCGGACAATTAAGAAAGGATTGGACAACTTAGTATATTATATAAAAACGGACAGAGTCAATCAATGTTGATTCATGTAAAGTAGAATGCCAAGGTAAAATAAAAACCATGTGCAACTCTCGACTAGGTCAGTATTCTGTGTTTTGCGCCCCAAGCCCAATTGCGCCCATGGCGAGCGCCTGCTTTGCCACCTCCTTGTTACGTTCCTGTACAACAGACTTATATGATTTAGTGATTGATTCTGAATGTCATGGAGCTATTCAATTCTTACGACAAAGATATCATGCTAGATGGCATAATAGAGAACATGAGTATAATGTTTCAATTGAAGATTAAAACCTTGGACCGATTTAAGTCGATTCAAATGAATACTTAATAACAACTGTTAATATAGTGTAATTTAAAAAAAATCAAGTATTTGAAATTTATTTGTTTAAAGCGTTCCTATGGACACACAAACGACAAATAGACGATTAAACATACAATTGCGCTTTTATTAATATTTTTTGATGAAATTCAAATCAGTCGTTTAAGTCTTTTTAATGGAATTATTTATTGCTATGTTTGCGATTTTGCATAAAATCGATTAATATTAAATTGAATTTATTATGATTTAAACACTGGAATTTAAATTATTTGATGGCATGGTTTTTTAAGCGTTATGGCATTGCTTGAGCTTACCTGTTTTGAAATAGTAAAACGACTAGTGTGGAAGTAGTTCCAAGGGGAATAAAAAACCCACTAATAAAAAAATGCAACAGATCGCGTGCCATAAACTGCTTACTTGCAAATGCACCGCGATGCAGTTCATTTTAGATAGATGCATCTAGATTGTGGCGGTAATAAAAAACCTTTATGTATATTTTTTCGCATTCTAAACGTGCATAATTATTTTTTATCGCACAAGGATGGCGTTTTTTCGGCTTGGGAGCTCCTGTTTGGGTGGCGCAATTATTTTGAGTTTTCAGTATAGCCCCGGGCACAAGAAAATCAACTCGTTAAGCACCACTTAAAATTATCTAACCAACTATTCTTGTCAGTATACGAACAGGTTACACGTCCTAATGGCGTCTTTATCACCCGACTTCCAGTTAAATTCATTTTCATGAGACGGGAAACTCTCTGCGATTGTATAATGTCACCATTACTTACGCTACTAAATGGTGCGTCTTCTCATCCGATTGCAAACTAAATGATGAAGAATTCATCCTTGGGGTGGCCAAATTTATCTTCTGTTGTTATGCCGCGTAATTATAGCGCCTTATAGCTATTAACTACAATAGAAGCGACTAGACCTGAGAGCTTAGGATTAAGATCGGAAGCAATCTTAAATGGCGATCGTTGTGAAGTGACATGCATGATGGATTCCGGTTAATTAGGCAATCAGTTGATCGGAATAACGAGTATTTGGATTAAATCTGGATGAGTATAAACAAATCGATGTTTGAACCATATTTTCGATCGTTTATTCGCGCAAATATGACGTTTAAGCGAGACAGTTGCTAAATATAATGCATATCAATCACAAGAGGCAATCATGTTTAAATTTGAATAATTGGTTGTTGTACTTTGATCACAAATCGTAATTGGTTTGATATAATGAACCATTTGGAGGAATAAAAAATGAAATTGAATATTAATGATGAGATTCTGCATAATCAATTGCATTGCGTAGTTGCTAATGGATTCTTCATTGGCGTCCATAATATGTTGTCGTGCGTTCCTAATGTTCATATCAATTATTATAGTGCAGCATGACCCACTACGATGATGATTACAAGGTCAAGATATGACCTAAATATGCATTTTTGTATTTTGGTATCAAATATAACTCTTTTCAAAATAAATAATTCAATCGTGCATTCAAATGATAATGATCTTCCCGGTCAGGAAGATCGAAACAGCAACTCTTTTGGCCATTTTATCAGCATATCTCAAAGCAACGATGCCTATCAAATTAAAAAGCAATCAGCATGCACAATTACGTCTGATGATTCGCAACACTACACCATCATTAGTCATTGTAAATAATCTTAAATAGCACTTAGTAATTTTTAATCTCTATTTTACGAGCCGTACCAGATTGACTAGTATTTCTGATCTCCAACCGCAAATAACGTCTCCTCAAATCGCTCGTTTTCGGCCCTCGAATAAATTAACGTTAAGGACGTGTCGGAAATCAGGACCGTTGGTAAAAACACCATTGTCGCAATTGATGAACAATACGGCTCAACAATGGTCGATCGGGGCTAGCAAACCGGTTTAAATCGGACACAATAATATTGCAATCAGATCGATTGATTGATGGCAGTTTATTTTTGACGTTTCCGATAAAAAGCCATTTGTGTGAAACTCGAACCGAAATATCGGAAGCCAGCCGAGCGCACTGCTTGGGAATATGTAAAGTTCAAAGAAAGTCTTTATGTTAATCACCGGTTGGCGATGTGAATTTGTAACGAATCGAATGGAAGGCGGTTCTCAAACGGTCAAATATTTGAGTATATTTAAATCGAGCTTCCAGATATATTTCGATTATATTTGGACAAAGATCTATGCATGATGAAATCAACCCTTCTGTCGATAAGATAGGTCTGGCCAGACTATTATGATTTTGTAATGATTTTTCTAATAGTAGTTATGTATAGATCTATCCAAATCTCCCTGAGTCTGTCCTTTTAAGGGTTTTACAGAATTTAAAATTAAAAAAAGAAATCGAGATCCTTGTGTTTCGAGAAAAATGGATATTTATATACCTAGAACCAATAGAATAGGTTCGGTTAGACCTAAATATTTTTTTCAAATGATTTATACAGAATATCATGATTTTCTTCATTTTCCATAAAGAAATTTTAATCCTTTTGCTCCATAAAATAATTTATGATATTTCTGATCTTTGCTGATCTGCATTTTTACCAGCTTTTTAAGAAATCCTTTTTGCATCATATGTTTGGAAAAACCTATGTTTTTTTACCTATGCCGCAGAAAATGTTTTCGAATCATATATATATTTGTAAAAACCAGATTATTATAGTATATTTCGTACGATAATATGCTTACCTATTTAATTGTCGGGAGTACATTAAGCCATTTCATTGACAGATGGGTTAAAATGAGAGCTTTATGATGTGCATATGTATGAAAAACATGCTAAATATGATGTAAAATACCATTATCTATATTATTTAGATTAGTTGATGCAAATAAATACTTGTTTAATCATAATTATGCAATATACGCCGGCGTGTGTCCTGGACAATGTAAAAAAACGCCAGAACAAGTGTTACCGATTTAAAGCTCAATAGCGTTGTTAATTTTTAATATATTTCAATTAAATTTATAAAATGTTTCTTATAATCTCCATTGATTTTGATTATGGCGTTGAATCTGATGTTGATCGTTTGTATTCTGAAAATGTTTATATTCTAGTTGAAAACTTGTCTACAAATTATTCACAAATTTGTATTTTTAATTGATAGTTTTGATTTCAAATGTAAAAACTATTAAATTGAATTGAAATCTGAAGTGTTTGCTTCCATATTAATATCTTAGCACCTCTTGCTCATCTAATATTCATATTTAATAAACATTATTACTCAAACTATTATCGTCTGCTTCAAATACCAAAACCAATAAATTCTGCATTATGCAATCTCAAAACTATCAACGTTCAAGACGTACACAACGTTGGGGAACTTGTGTTGAAATTCAGAGAAATTCGTTATACAATCATTGAGAAAAATCGTTACTTAAGTGATTGCACATAATGCATAATAATTTCGCATCTGTGGGCAGAATCCCCATGGGGCAACAATGTATCCAGGATGCATTTTTAATACACTGCGGAAAGGTGATCACCCAAGCGGAAGTGGCAAGCCGTCTATGTAATTATAATTCAGATCGAATTTCATGTATACGATTTACTTTCAATTGCGGAAATGCATAAAAATGTCGGTTCGCATACAATTTGAATTTTTAAGGGATACTAAGATTACACTGTACAATATAAAGTGGAGTGATTTTGACCGCACAATACCCAGCAGGAATTTTATCCATGAATTCGATCGATTTTATTACACGAAGTGAAATATTCTCAACGGTCCAGGGGAAGTTTATTATAAATGTCGTTCGATTGATATCTTAAAAATATAATTTCAACGTCTTTTTATTGATCGACGATCAAAAATGAATGCGTTATGGTTTTATGCAATAAATCACATTATAGCAAGAAGAAGATCCACCCTATTTAACCCCGGGTAAAAAATGCAACATAAAGAAGTTCATCTTTTTAAAGGAGTGGTGCATGACCCCATAATAGACACGAGCCACATTGTATTTTGATGCTTAAAAAACAGTAATATAATACATCGATGGTTTTTTTTATGTGTATGCATTCAAACTTTATTAATTTGATAGTGATATTTTAATTATTTTGGCATGATATTATTTTTTATTTCACCTGGAAGATCCGGGGGGGTGAAAAAATCGTTACTGACGTTGGGCAACCGGTCGAAAACGAATCAAAAAAATTATACGAAACTCGGTGTATAAACAAGTTTTTGCATTGTGAAAAGATGTTTCATTTTTATCCAGATGCACCCTTACATCCCTTAGGGTCAGCGCCATTGTTTAGCCCCGCTCTCCGCCGGTCATTGGGATTCGACCAGGTATGATTTTATGTAAAAAATTGGGTCACTGTGACCAATGTGTTTAAAAAAAATGCCCAACGGACAAAATTCGCAAATATTATCATTCAAGCACATCGCTCGTGGCTTTTGTGCAATGATTGAATTGCATAAAAAAACTTCAATTATGTATGAGAAGTACTTCACGATGGTGGCATCTGTTAATTTTTTATGGCGTTTGGTAAACTTTGATCTGATATTCCGCAGCTATAAACACTTTTTTATGGCCCGACAATGGTGTTTAGGTAAATCGCTTTGTTGGCGAATTTGCGCGCCCTTAAAAATGTATTTAGTTTTTAGGAAATATTCCTACTTATTGCATTTTTAGTCCTTGGATATAGACACCATTTCAAAAAATATTAACGTCGAATTTAGGAAAACATGTTAGATATACCCACCAGTTCCAAAAGCAAGCAAAATCTTGCTACAAAATCATATATATTGATATTTTTTTAACTAGAGCAAAATTACCACAGTATACTTATATATATGTCAATAAGCATATTTAGATTAACAACAAAAATATGGCTAGCTTAAGATATTTTAACACTATAAAAAACATAAAACTAATATATAAAAAATCAATCTTTGTTTGTTCGTATTTAATGCGCTACCATACCGTTCATCCGATTGCAATAAAACTTTGTCAACTTATTATTTAAACTTGCAGAAATAACATAAGCATAGTAAAAATATTGTTTGTGTATGCAATTTGTTGTGCGAGACGTTTAGCATGTGTACATAAAATAATACAAACGTCGATTTATTATGTATTTGCCAAGTGCTTGGTCTTCGGTGGACTATACCGTGAGGCGATAACACACAAACGA